>JAJPUD010002135.1:164076-232193 GCA_023553655.1 Myrmecobius fasciatus
AGATCTAAATGGGTTCATGATCTGGATATAAAGAGTGATACTATAAGAAAATTAGAGGAATATAATATAGTTTACCTCTCAGACCTATGGAGATGTAATAAATTTATGTCCAAAGAAGAACTAGAACTCTTAATTGAAAACCAGATATATAACTTTGACTATATTAAGTTAAAAAGTTTTTGTACAAACAAAATCAATGCAGACAAGATTAGGAGGGAAGCAATACATTGGGAAATCATCTTTACATTTAAGGGTTCTGATAAAGGTCTCATCTCTAAAATATATAGAGAATTGTCTCATATTTATAAAAATTCAAGCCATTCTCCAATCAATAAATGGTCAAAGGATATCAACAGACAATTTTCAGAGGATGAAATTAAAACTATTTTTAGTCATATGAAAAGGTGCTCCAAATCACTATTGATCAGAGAAATGCAAATCAAGACAACCCTGAGATACCACTTCACACCTGTCAGATTGGCTAAAATGACAGGAAAAGTTAATGATGAATGTTGGAGGGGTTGTGGGAGGGCTGGGACACTGATGCATTGTTGGTGGAGCTGTGAACGGATACAGCCATTCTGGAGAACAATTTGGAGCTATGCTCAAAAAGTTATCAAACTGTGCATACCCTTTGACCCAGCAGCATTTCTATTGGGCTTATATCCCAAAGAAATCATAAAGGAAGGAAAAGGGCCCACATGTGCAAGAATGTTTGTGGCAGCCCTTTTTGTAGTGGCTAGAAACTGGAAATTGAATAGATGTCCTTCAATTGGAGAATGGCTGAACAAATTATGGTATATGAATATTATGGAATATTATTGTTCTATAAGAAATGACCAGCCAGGTGATTTCAGAGAGGCCTGGAGAGACTTACATGAACTATTGCCGAGTGAAATTAGCAGAACCAGGAGATCATTATACACGGCAACAACAGTACTATATGCTGATCAATTCTGATGGACATGGCTCTCTTCAACAATGAAATGTTTCAAACCTTCTCCAACTGTTCACTGAAGAAAGCCATATACACCCAGAGAGAGGGATGTGGAATGTGGACCACAACATAACATTCTCATACTCCTTGATTGATGTTTGCTTACATTGTGTTTCCTTTATCTGATATATCATTTGTGTAGACAAGATTTTTCTTGGACAACGACAAGTTTGGAAATATGTATACATATATTCGATTTGCCAATATTTTAACATAATTAACATGTAGTGGATATCCTGCCATCTAGGGGAGGGGTGGGGAGTTGGGGGAAAATTTGTAACGGAAAGCTATGTAAGGGTTATTGTTGAAGAATTACCCACACATATGTTATGCAAATAAAATAAAAAAAATAAAATAAAAGTGCTACTCCAACCTAAATACTCTAAACACCCCTAATATCCAAAAAACAATTAAATAACACTTCTATCCCACAGCTAGAGCAGATCTGTACTTTAAATTATAAATTTGAGGGATATTATAGAGAATCAGTTAGTCTTCTATCTTATTCTAAGTTACAAGGGTAACTTAGTTATTCTAAGTTAGAAGTGACTAAAGCTTAGTCACTTTCTTGAAGAAGTGTCTGAACAGAAGTATATTTTGTTCCTCAATCTCTTTGATATTCAAACATTACACAATAAGATTCCCAAGTATCCCTGCCTCTCAGATTAAGACATTTTATAAACTTGTAGAATATAAATCTAATCAAAAAAGCTTTAAAATAAAAGAAGGGTGGAGTAGGAATAAACTGTTAATGCATATTCAACAAGCTTGTATGAGTAAAATTGTTAGCACTGCTACAAACTAAAACTAGAACCAATACCAAAACTAATACAGCAAAATCAAAATCATAGCTGAAACCCAATAATATAAATTTAGGAACCAATCAGCATTTATTGAATTCATCAGCAAGGAAAACCCACCTCCATAGGCAGAGACTCTCTAAAGAAACAAAAGTACAAAGCTTACATAGATTTCAATTTAGGTAGGGGATAAGTTGGGTATGGGACACTTTGGATTGGACAAGACCTATTGTTGGGGAGTAGTAGGGAAGAAGTAGGGGACATAGTATTCCATGACTGAATCTACCAGTTGCTGGGGGATAGTAACAACAAAGACTTTTTTTTCAGATTAGCTCTCTTTTGTAACCCTGTTATATTATACAAGATTGTCCTTGCTATTTCAGTTGTAAAAAAGATTGCTGGTGGTGTAGTATAAATAAGGTCAGGGGCAAGACAGAGAAACTACAAACAAAATGGAGTTGCTTTACCTTTCTACTCTATCCACACTTGACACCATAGAGTGTAGTTGTAATGAAGAAACAATAATAGGGGCTTTGGAGACACTCACAAATACAAAGGAGACAAGTCTAAGAAAAGAGAAAGGAACAAAACCTATGTAGTCAAGAAGTTGTATAAAGATGTCCTTAGTTGAAGGCATATAATGAAGAACTAGAGGTTTTAATGAAAGGATACAAATTTGTGTATTTGTGAGTGTCTCCAAAGCCCCTATTATTGAAATACTGATAGAAATGATAGAATGATAGAATGGAACTCATGGATTGAATATGGCTATGTAATTAGTAATCCTATTCAAAAGAAATTAAATATAAAAATAGTGGAAAGAAGTATAATTGTTTATTAAGAAGATATAACCATATAAGCAAAGCAAGGAACCAGAGTGGGGCAATATGTTGAAGAAGATTGAATGAAGATTATTAGAGTTTACTATAGACCACCTACATCAGAAGAGGATAGATGAGGATTTTAGAAAACAAATCTTTTTTTTCTGGTACAAGGACAAGAAGATATAATACTGCTAAGGGTAGAGGGTGGGATGGGAACATAAATTATGTGGACATATGCTACAGATATGTTCCAAAAACAGAGCCATCAATCATGCTAAATTGCATCCTAATAATTGCATCCTTCTGAAGGTAGAGGAAACAATAATTAGAAATGTTATTCTCAATTTGATTCTTATTAGCAGTGAAAAACCATTTGATAGGTCTCTATGTGCGCTTGCGTAAATTATGAGAACTTTGATCAGAAAATATCTATTCTTCTAGAATTCTAAGCAAGGAAATTGGAAAGCTGGACATAACTGGTATTCACCCTGGATTTTGGAAGAGCAGATTTCAAGGAATCAGGGAAAGAATAGGTAGGATTTCATAGACTGAAATTCTGTAGAGAATGAATATAGAAGGGATAGGAAATTTTATAGGATAAAATTCAGAAGAAACAGGGGAAAACAAATTTGATAAAAGGAAGATTATGAATGATTTAAACAGATTTTTAAAGGATATATACCCAACATAGAAGTTAATTATAACGAATAAATATAATTGTGTTTTTATACTGTCAAAATAAGATAAAGAGTATTGAAACAATATGGGCTGAAAGTAATGTGCAAAATAACAGAAAGGGATTTTTTATTAAAGCTTTTTATTTGCAAAACATATGTATGGGTAATTCTTCAACATTGACCCTTACAAAGCTTTCTGTTATAAATTTTTCCCCCTAGTCCCCAACCCTCCCCGAAATGGCAGGAAATTCACTACATGTTAATTATGTTAAAATACTTGACAAATTGAATATATGTGTATTCATATGTATTGAATATATTTCCACACATCATTGTTGTGCAAGAAAAATCGTATCTACAAGAAAAAAACATCATAGAAAGGAAACACAATGCAAGCAAACATCAATAGAGAACATGAAAATGTTATGTTGTGGTCCACATTTCATATCCCTCTCTCTTAGTGTATATGGCTTTCTTCACTGAACTATTAGAACTGGTTTGAAACATTTCATTGTTGCAGAGAGCCATGTCCATCAGAATTGATCATCATAGAGTCTTGTTATTGCCATGTATAATGATCTCCTGCTTCTGCTCACTTCACTCAGCATCAGTTCATGCAAGTCTCTCCAGGCCTCTCTGAAATCATCCTGCTGGTCGTTTCTTATAGAACAATAATATTCCATAACATTCATATACCATAATTTGTTCAGCCATTCTCCAATTGATGGGCATCCATTCAGTTTCCAGGTTCTAGCTGCTACAAAAAGGGCTGCCACAAACATTCTTGCACATGTAGGGCCCTAGAAAGGGATTTTTTTAAAGTAGTATTAAGAAAAAGAAAAGTATCATAGAAAGAAAAGATCTATGATCTATGGTCTATGATCCTTTTCATAGAAAGAGAACTACTAATTGGTGTACATAGGAAAGTGTTGATTAACAAAAATAAAGATTAGAATTTCTGATTTTCATTTGGCTTCTTCTGCTGCCAAAGACCTTTGCATTGGAAATGACAAATCAAAAATTTACCACAGGGAACTTGATGACTAGAACAAATAAAGAGAGATAGTAATAAATTGACAAACTAGCTTAATGAATTCAAGTCACCTAAAAGAAATGGAGGATATGTCTGGTGAACAACTATCAAGGATAATTGAAAACTCATCCTGTAAGATCAACTCCACTTGGAAACTTACATCTCTTCAGTACACACTTTGCCTCTGGAACTACTTCTATTCTCTGATTGGAGAAAGTGGAGATTGGATATTGCAGCGATCCTCCCAGATTTATTTAAAGGATGTCAGAGCAGGCACCTTTTCGTTCCAAACTTGAAAGCAAGACTTCAACACATTCTGCCTCTGGTGTCCCTCAAGAGCTCTTCAGTTTTTTTTTTTTTTTTTGGTTGTTGTTGTTGTTGTTGGTATTAGTGTTGGTGTTTTCTCCCTTTAGGTTGTGAACTTCTTAAGGCGTTCACCAGATAAGGTGCTCTCTTCTGGCTTTCTTTGTATTTCATAGAGTAGTACATTGCCTGATACATAGTATGGACTTAATTAATGTCTATTGGCTAACTCTTGGAATATGAAAAATGTATTATAGAGTGGAAAGGAGCAAGTGCCCTAAGATTTTTTTGCTTGTATATTTTTGCTAAGTGCCTTTTAGTTACAATGCCCAAGTTACTATTAGGTTATACCTACCCTGAAGAGCCCATGACTGATGAGAAGATGGAATGGATTCTATATCAATTTTTAATTAATCCTATTTACAATTAATTATTTTTGTCTTTTAACTGCCTAAGTCATAATTCTGTGTCTCAGAACTTAGTTCAGAAATTCAACTGACTTGTAATGAATTAAGTTTAGACATCTAGTTCTATTGTTAATCACTGTTCTATTCTTGTTTCATATAATTCTGCTATCCTTGAGAAATGTGGGTAGACACAAGGGAGTCTGGCCTACTATCTTTATATCCTCAAGCTATACTTTAAGGATGTCTGGTTTGCTATCCAAAGAAGTCTAGTCTCTATCTTTAACCTTGCAGGTCACCTCAAAGCAGTCTCCTGGTCACAGGAGGGGAGAAAAGGGATGATGCTAGTCTTTCCTTCCCAAATTCCTACCAATCATATTGTTCTTTATGCCCTATCTATGTAAACAATCATGTTGTCCTCAGTCTCATGATGTCACCAACCTTACTACCAATAGAGTTATACCTCCTCCTTTTGTTCTTTGTTCTAATCATATAAAAAGAAGCTACATCTTTATCTAGAAGTGTTTGACTAAGCTGAGGCATTTGTTCATTGATAATATTGGCAGGGAAGCATCCTGTTACAAAATTCTATCTTGTTTTGGGATAATGTGCCTCAGTATATTTTTATTGAATTTCAGTGGTGACACTGAGCAGATCTTAGGAAATTGAGTAGAATATTTTGTCCCAAAATAATAACAACAAAAAAGAAGGCAGGATGAAAACATACTGTGGGATAACAGGTGAAGGTGGTAGCATAGTTTTATTGAAGACAATCCCAATGAGTTTACATTGCAAAGAGGTGAGAGATATAACCTGATTTGCTACCTTTATTGATTTTCTTTCAGGATCATGCCACATACCACTATGACTATATTGGCTTTGTATAGAGTTCACTGGAATAAAGAATAAGAATTAATCTAGTAAAATTATTTCAAAAGAAATAAATGAAATTTGTTATTTTTGGTTTCAAAAGTAAAATTTGCAAATAAATATCAGAAGGCATAGTTAAATAGAAGTTTGCTAATAAGCTGAGATTTTAGTGGACTACAAGCTTGATAATTTGGTAATGTGATACCTTGGTCAAAAGATGCCTCTAATTTTGGCCTGCATTGAGAGAATAGTATCTAAGAATAAACAAGTGGGTAAGCTTGAGGTCTTCTTTCTGTCTCAGTCATAAATAATCTGAAATATTGTTAAGATTTGGGTGCCACAGTTTAGGAAGAATATCATAAATTGTAAAGTCTAAAAAGCTTCTAAAGAACCTTGAGGTCTTGAGGATTGATTAAAGGAAATGGAGATATTTAGCTTAAAGAGAAAACTTCTAGAGTCATAAAGAAAATGCAAAAATATTCTAGTTAATTAGGCAAAGCAATATTATATGGCAAGTCATAATATAAAATATTGTTAATCAAATCTATTTGATATTTGTATCTATATAAGAAAAACAACAATAGATCAATGATCCAGAATAGAAAGGATCACATATCTAGAGTTAAAAGAAACCTTAAGGACCAATTAGTCCACCTAATTCTTTCATTTTATTGAGAGAATTGAAACCTAGAAAGGTCATGTGAACTATAAGCAGGTATTTGTCATAAAGTTTCAGAGTTTAGAGAGACTTTTTTTATCAATTGTGAATGTCTCTGAATTTGATTCAACAGTATCAGGTTCATTAGAATTCTCCTGGTTATAACCATGTAGCAATAATCTATTGCTACATTTTCTTGAAGCCTCATCAGATACAAAGTGAAGAAAATAATACATTGTTTTGCTAATGTTTTGATTTTGATTGGATAAAGTATCCTTCTAGGACCTTTCCAACTCTTGGTGGATGTTGTGATTCTGGCATCATTCTTTTCTGGCCACTACTACTTGAAGTAAAAAGACTTGGTGATTTCATGCGAAGAACACCAGATTTAGTGTTAATAGAATTCTCTGATATTAGCTGTATGGTCATGGGTAAATCAGATAAGCTTCCTAAGCCTTCACTGCCCTCAATGGAAAAATAGGAATAATAATATAACCTGCCCTATAGAGATACTGTAGGGATCAATGTATCTAAAATAATTTTTAAAATACCAATTATTATTATCCCTGATTGGCTTTTGGTGCTCATTTGTTATTCAACTAATTTCACTAATAAGTAGAATGAGTATGGTACATGATTTTGTGGTGCTTTATTACTGTTTTTAAATAATCATGGAAATGTTTGGGGAGTTTGAATGTTTTTATTTTCTTTTCTTTCCCTGTTAAGTTGAGGCATATGCAGCAGTTATGTTCCAGGTTGGAATTTTGCCCAAAGTAATGGTGCAACAATAAGCAGATTGACTTGTGTCTGTTGTACTGATATCATGTGCCTTCTGAGGATTCATTCAATTAGACTGTCTATCACATAGTAATTATTGTGAACCATGAAGGATGTCCAGGGCAAAATGATATAGGTCAATAAGAGTAGCCATAAAGAAAATTGTGGTAGCATGTCAGGAGGCTTTTATTTATTTCCTCTACTCAGTTGGAAACTACCTTTTGTTTCAACCATTCTTTACCCTTCCAAAATAAGAATTTCATTTTCCTTAGAGAAGGATGTGAAGGAGTAAAGACTGAAATTGTTGTTGCTGTTGTTTAATAATTTCAATAATGTCTAACTCTTTGTGACCCCCTTTGGGGTTTTCTTGGTAAAGATACAAGAATGTTGTGCCATTTTCTTGTCTAGCTCATTATACAGGTGAGGGGCTGGGACAGAGTTTAGTAACTTGCCCAGAGTCACCCAGCTTCTAAGTATCTGAGGTCAGATTTAAACACAGGAAGATGTCAGGCCCTCATCCACTGTACCCCTTAGCTGTGTTCAAAGACTGAACTTTAGAAAATATTAAACAATAATCTTTAATTATGTTGGGGTCTAAAATAAACTTATTTTGAAAAACTAGGAATATGATTCTATCTTTGTGAATCCTCTCCAATGTGGAAGCTATCTCTACCAAGGCAGATGAGAAACTTACCTGTAATTTATAGTTTTCAAGAATTGGCTGACATCCTAAGAAGTTACATGACTTTGTCAGATCCACACAGCTAGTATTTGTTAGGGGCCATATCCTAAGCCTTCCTGGCTCTGAAGCCAGGTGTTTTCTACTATGCTACACTGTTCCTCAAGAGACTTAAAAGATTTCAAAAGTATAGTTAGCATTATCTTTAAAATTTTCAATGTCAGACAGTTTGAATAAGAAAAAAAGCTATTTTTATATTTTATAGTTTATAACAGAAGTTTTCAGTCATTCATAAAAGGGGAAGCTTAAAGTTGGTGACAAATAATTTTATCTCTACTTAAGTTATCTGGATTCCATATTTCAATGATACTGAATTCAGAAAAAATAGTTAACTTTAAAACATTCAAATTCAAAAATATGAATGAAAGGGAATCTTATGTGATACCATAATCTTCCATCATCATTTTTATTATCCTTTGTATTATTCCTCACCCTTCTTCACTCTTGTCACACTATTTTTCTTTCCTATAGCCATATCCTTGAATTTGCCAGAAGCAGAGTTTTGGCTAATTATGCTTCTGACTTTGCATATTGTTTTTGTAATTCTATTTTCCTCCCTTCATATTCCTTCATATACTATTCTATTTTTATTTTCATATTCTTCAATGTAACCATTTCTTATTTTATTTCATCACATTCATATAGTACAATTTGTTTAGTCAATCTATGAATAGGGGACATATAATTCTAGTTTGGGTTTTTTTGAGGGGAGGTTACTATAAATGTAACTGGATGTTTCTTTTGGATTTTTGACAATTTGGCTAATTGGAAAAAAAAAACAAAAACAAAATAAAAAAAGGAGGTTGTATATGTAAGAAACATTAAGATAGCACCTAACAAAGATAAAGCACTTAGGGTAAATATGGCTACAAGGTCTTGTTTTCCAACATCTAATTTTCCAGCTGAGAGGTGAGCTCTGGGAATTGATAGATGGGAAGATATGAACTCTAGAAATGTTTTGGGTTATTAGATAAATGTATATCATCTTTTTATGGTTTATCTAAGAGAAATGAAGATTTTGTTACTCACAACATAATGATATTTTTCGCTGAAAGGAACCTGCTTTGAATCAGTTTTTGGAAATTCTTTAGAGTTGATTGAGAAAGAAGGAATTTCATTTCTTTGCACTACCACCTGATGCTTGAAATTGCTGACTAGCTGCAGAAATCTTTATAACCTTCCTTTGCATTGCCACCTGTTGTCTGAAAGACTTGAAGAAAACTTATTACCGTTTCTTTATTGCTACCTGCTGCTTGGGAAGAAGAAACCCTTCACTTCCCAGTTGTGGTGGTAGAAATTGAAAAGCCAAACAAATAAAATGCTAAAGATCATTTTTTCTCTTTCTGAAAATGCATAGTACTATCTTAACAAGAAGTCAAATGTATCCCAACCCAAGGGAGGAGCAGAGCAGCCAGCAGAGAAACAGCTCCCCCTCTAGAAAGGAATGACCCAACTCAGCAGCAGACCATAGCAACAACACCAATGAACTTTTTGTAAACTATCTTGAGAAGAAGAAGGATATTAGGGCCTGAAATTAGAGAGTTGTGAACCATTTTGTGCATATGGACTTTCTATATACATGTATTATTAAAGTATTACTTAAAATCTGTGCTTATTCTCTCCCACAGACATTGTATAAACATGCACCCCAGGTTTATAAGTAGAATATTTTGTTGTATTTATTCTTTGCCTACCATTTAGAAATATTTTGAGTAAGTATTTTTTCATTTTTGATTTACCTAGGATCATACAGCTAGTAAATGTTAAGTGTTAGAGGATGGGTTTGAATTCAGGTCCTCCTGACTCTAGAACCAGGGCTCTCTCCACTGCACTATCTAACAGACTCCTTGATTAAGTTTTAATGGAATAAGCAGGGTAATTTTTAACAGAGGGAACATTTCAGTGGGAGCTCAATATCCAGATCAATAGGAAAACAATAGTCATCTCCTCTAGGGTTATTTCTGAAACCCTGAGAGAAGAAAAAATAGCAGTTGTAAATCTTGTCTTGCTAATTCTCAATTTGGTGGTGTGCATACAAATTGTTCAGATTTGGAAGCAGAGCAAAGGTAGGGGAAGAGGAAGAGCAATCCATACCTCTACTATTCTGAGGGGCCTCTTTGCATTGATATGGGGCCACTGAATAGATTCTCTATTTGGTATTTTTTCTTGGATAATCACTAACTGAAAAAAAGCTTTTTTCTTTTCTTCTTGTTAATTTGGAGTGTGAATTTTCTATTATCTTTCCATTACAAGTCACAAAAATTACTGTAATGTAATTTTTTTCTTATTTCACCTATGGCCTAGAGTTACCATCTTATCATAAAGAATTACCATCTTATCATAAAGAATCATGCTGAATCAGCATGAGAGAAGCTGAGAAAACAGAGCCAGGAGCAGGGACAAAGGTTGTCAAGGATCCTGAACAAAGCAAAAATGATCTCATTCTCAGTTAAATCATAATTTGATAAATAAAAATGAGTGTCAAAATACAATCAGCAAAGTAAAACAATTTTCCATTACAATTGGGAACTAGATTGCCATAATGCTGCTATGAAAAAATTTGTATAGTTAGATTAACTCCTTCTTAGAAGCGCTTAAATTCACTTGATTAAAAGCATAAATTGCTCTATAGCACTAAGTGTACAATGATACATTGCATTTTATTGTAAAAAGTTTACATCAAATTGACTTGGATATTCATCACTAAATAGAATGTTCTTCACATGATTTTGACTATTAGATATTACTGATAAATGATGACTACTTTCAAGTGATAGATATTCTAAACTCAATGACCATGTAGCTTTTGGAAGCCTCAACCATTTACATGTGAATTATTTCATAAATATATCTATCTATCTAGATATAGATACAAATATAGATATAGATATATGTGTGTGCATATATATATGCCTTTATATATATGTATATATATGCATATATATATACATATATATATATATAAAGTAATGACAAATGATAAAAAGTAATGACATCAGTTGCTTCCTGAAATATGAGTAATATTCAGCCTTTATATGGTATTCTATGACTTGAGAGAATACTTTGAAAGACTAAGGAGTTCTACCAAGCCAATAGGGAAATATTTTTTATTCTTATTTCATTTAATCCAGGATTGGTGGGGGTGGGGGTAGGGGTGGGAAATATGAGGGGAGCCAAAATTTCATAAGATTGAAAGGCATTCAAAATTAAACTTATATTTTGAGTAATTCTATGCAATAACAGGTATTCAAAAATGTGTTGATTATAATATTGGACTCTGAAATTATTTCCCAAAGAACTTCTCAGTAGACCAATGTGAATTCCCTGTTTTTTACTTGATTGGTTTTCTTTAACCAAAAAAAAGAAGGTAATTTTAGAATCTGAAGATTATTTCTGTCTTTATATTAGCTGAAACTCTGAACCTTTATATGGAAATATTGGCATACATTGATTTCATTTTATTAACTTTGATTCTCTTTATTAATCTTAAAACCAGATCCCATTATTTCAGTGACTGAGTTTCAGACTTTCATATAAAATTTTACAATTGAATTTATTTATGTGAAAATGTAATTCAATGAACTTGTTGATTTCTATAATGCCATCAGTTTCTCGAAAGTGCTTAAATATTTCTTACTTCAGTACTTTCAGTAGCTTTGATGTGTGTGAGTTTTATCTCCCCTAATGTAGAAAACTGCCTTTGACATCATTGTAGGCTGTCTGTTACTTTGCTATGGCTAGAAACTTTTATCATCTTGTATCTCATCTGTTGATGAACCTATCCTTATTTGCTGTTGCCCAGTTGTTTCAGTCATGTCCAACTTTATTATCCCATTGCAGTTTTCTTAGCAAAGATAATGAACTTGTTTGTTATTGCTTTCTCTAGCTCATTTAACTGATGAGGAACTGAAGTGAACAGCGTTAAGAGACTTGTCCACTGTCATACAGCTAGTGTCTGAATTCAAATTTGAACTTGAAGCTGAATTTTTCTGACTTCAGGTACAGTGCTCTATCCACTGTGCCATCTAGTGATTCCCATCCTAATTTAATTAGGCTGATTTCTTGAACATTTCCCACTGTCTGTTGCCAAGTTTTCTTTGCAAAACTAGCTGGTATGGTCAGCTAGGATTTGTACTTTAGAAATGAGCCTCAATTTTCTATCACAAGGAGGCACTGTAGGAGGACTTTAAATATGCTGATTAAGTACATACTGAATGTTTGAATAAACTAACACTGGATTTGTCAGTAACAAATTAACATGACAGACATGCATTTCAATATAAAAATCCAGGTAGCAAACTGGTGAATAAATTATAGAAAGAGTGTCCCAAAGACCTTCTGAGCTTTTGGCTGACTTCAGCTTTGTAAAAAGGACTAGAAATTGGTTTGGCATATCAACCTATTGTAGAACCACATGGCCATAGTGTCATAGAATCACTGATTGAATCACTCACATAAGGTCACTGAACTAGAAAGGAAATAAGTCATTTAGTCCAACCTTCTCATTTTATAGATGAGGAAGCCATGTCAAGAGGGTTTAAATGATTTGTCCTATGTAGTAAGGATCAAAGCCAGAATCTGAAGCTATATTCTCTGACTCCAAAACCAGCACCTGCATAAAAAAATCTTTATTAACATATACAATATATTAAAACATATAGTATAGACATTATGCTAGGTGATGGGGATACAAAGGGAAAAAAAAGTAAAAGTTTTTGAACTGAAGCTTATGTTTCATGAGGGAGATATGTTTCAGTACATATAGATATCATTTAATTTTTGAGGGGAAGAACAGAATAGGCCATGGACTTGTCATCTGTTTTTTTCCCCATTAATTTACATGGGAGAACAAAAGAAAATTAGGTTTGAAAACTAGAGGTCTACAACCTAAGAACTTTTAAATTATTTTTATGAAAATAACCATTATTTGTCATATAGATGAGCCTTCAGAGAATATAAAATTGGAAAGTACATATATGGATATGGAGAATGCATCATAAAATATAATGAAGTCTCTGAGAAGTCCAAGTCCCATATCCTGAAGGAAAGTCCAAAAATAAAAGAAATAAAAGAATAAGTCATTGACTATTTGGAATTATTCTTCTATGGTTTTTTAATAAAGAGAATTTGTGGATAACTGTATGAATATGTATACATATATTCGATTTGTCATGTATTTTAGCATAATTAACATGTATTATATTACCTGCCATCTAGGGGAGGCAGTAGGGGAAGGAGAGAAAAATTTGGAACAGGAGGATCAATGTTGAAAAATTACCCATGCATATGTTTTGCAAATAAAAAGCTTCACTTAAAAAAGAGAGAGAAAACTTGTAGATAAAAATCTACTGTTGGGGAGATGAAAGGCCTAAATAGCCACGAGGCATCTGAGATAACAAACTTCCAAAACTTCTTGTTGATATTACAGTAAGATTTATTTGTTTGTTTTATTAATCCTTTCTAAAAGAACTGAAAGAAGGGTCTCGTAATTATGAGTCCAGTCCAGGGCTATAGATTCATCAGAACAACATCTAGCAACAAGAACAATGACTTCAGGAGAGTGTCTATGAAGAGACAGACATCCAAGAGCCCAATTACAGTCAAGGAAAATCTAAAGATATCATTAGAAAAAATCAGGAATATTTTATTTCTACTTCCTTATTATTTTGTTTCATTAAATGAATTTTCTTTGTGTCTTTTGGCATTATAAAACATGTAATCATGAATTGGGGCTCATGACCTACAGTTTTAAGAGTGTGTCTTTCCACAGACTGCTTTGAATCTAGGATAAAAATGAGACCCTGCCCTTTGAGTTTTGAGTTGCCCTAGGCTTCTACAATTGTGATTGTTTTATATAGAAAATATGGACTGAAGTAATTTTATATTCCTACAAAATTCATCACAATTAGAAGATTTGAACTTCAGGGAAAGAAGATGATATTACTTAACAAATCACATTCCATGATAATGAAAAAGAGCTGGGCTAAAGATAGCTTTTCCTGTCAAATAATTCTATGAAGTTCCATTCTCCTGGGGGGAAGTTCTATACGATGAGGAGTTGGTCTTCTGTGAAAAGATTCATCATGAGAAGTTCAGGGTATATATAATTCGGGCAGACTCCAGTAAAGGTTGAATTATGTTGCACACAGATATCAAATGATGGATTTCTTTCAAGCATTGGAGAGGGCATAGCATCAGGTCAAACTCCTATTAGTGAGAGTTTGTCCTGGGGGTAGCATTAGTTACCAATATAGTTGCCAATACAGGATCCAATCTGCATGGAGATAATGCACATAACAACATCCTGTTCTCAAATTTTGGTTGGCTAGTTTGTCCCGGGGGAGTTGTGAGGGTGAATTAGCCTTCCTCTTTGTAAACCAAGCTAGAAAATTTCTTCCTAGTTTGTGCCTTGAAAAAGAGAACTAGCACTACATCACCCAGCCTTTTGTCTTGAGATAGCAAAAGCTCTTGGAAATAAAAAATCATCTTCCTTCATCCTGTTGTGCCCTTTAAATGACTGTCTGAGGTCACAGAAAGAGGATCTCAGTAGGACAAAGGATCTTTGATGGATTTTATGATTTTGTTGAATAGTTAAAACTATAGTCATTTATAAAGCATTTTCCTGAAATTGCTGCAATTTCTTTTTCTTAATCGATTAGTATAAACCTATTTATATTGTTTATCAATAGAAATAACTTGAGCTGTACATTTGTTATGTAGGTGAGCAGAGTTTTTATATTCTAGGAACACAGATCAACAAAATATTACATAAACATTGTAAATAGTAACTAATACCATAATGGCTAAAGATGAAAATACCACTTTTATGTTATGATAAAAATAAAAAATAGAATTTATTCAATGCTTTAAGTTTGCAAAATGTTTTACAATTGAGATCTCATTTGATTTTTATAACAACTCTGGTAACTATTATTATCTCCAATTTATGGATGAAGATGAAGAAACTAAGGCAGACAGACATTAATTGCTTTCTTCAGACCCACAAAACTAGTAAGAGTCAGAGCAAGTTTCAATAGTCACTTCTCCTTTTGAGGCAGTTGAGAAGATTGTGGATTAAAAGAAGTGGGGCAGAAAGAAGGGAAGCTAACTATGCAACTGTTGCAATTACTTAAGTGATGATGAAGATCAGAATTTAGGTAGTTGTCATGCCAGTGTAGAGAAATGGATTGATGCCTGATGTAGATAGAATCCAGAAGACACAGCAATTAATTGAATATAATGGTTGAAGAAGAGGGAAGCATCCACAATGAAACAATGGTTACAATCCTGAAGAATTATAAAAATAGCAGAACAAAAATGGGGAAATATGAAGGTAAAGCAAGTTTAGAGAAAAGAGCAAGAGAGGAATAAAAATGGAAAGAAGACTTTATTTAGGACTTGTTATTTTTAAGGTACTGTAGTAATCACTTGAGATACAAACACAATTAAAAATAAATACAATCCCCATCTTTAAGGAGATTGCATTTTAATGGGAGATGAAATAGAAAAGAGAGCTGAAAAGTGACTGGGGTGTTGGTGGTAGTGAGTAGGGCTGATGAAAGTATTCTTTGTAGGGACAGGAGTTGAACTTTAAAAAATTAGGGGCTAAGAGGTGATTGGAAGATGAAGATAGGGTAGTTTGGACTCTTTCACAAGATGGAAGTTTCAGAAGGAACCCACCAATGGGAAAAGTAGGGAAGCCTTGTGGAGATATATTCAAAGAGAAGCAAGTAGCAGGAGGAAGCTGTTCTATGCAGATGAGACCTTACTCATAAAGGAAACTTCCAGGATAATCATTTGAAGTCCAGAAAAATAGGAACATTTGAGCATGTTAATTAGAAATGACAAGATATTCAGCCTACATATAAGATCTGTGGATATGTGAGATTGAGCTTCCATCTTAGATATTATATATGTAGAATGAAATTTTATCTAGAACTAGAAAAGAAAATTATACTTATGAAAGCTAATAAACTCACCACAGAAGAAAGTGTATAGAGAGAAGACATAAGATTAAGTCTTTTGGGACACTGCCATAGGGGTTAAGAGATAAGATTAAGAATTCATTTGAATATATTGAGGAGCACAAAGAAAAAGGACATAAGAAGAATTTTTAAAATGTTGTTTCTTTTATTTCTGTAGTTTAGGAAAAAGTGAGTTTGTAGGTAGCAAGGAAGGAGCCAATAGATAGAAAGAAAAATTGAAAATGAAAGAGAGAAAGAAAGGGCTAAAAACTCACAGTAGAACAGACAGTGCTAAGTGCTGAGACTGAAAATAAAAACGAAAGTCTTTTTATCTTCCTTCAGTCATATTTAATTCTATTTAGAGTACTATTATTATTTGGGCATATGGGGTGTTTAAGAAAGATTAGTATTTCTTGTATGAGGACTTGCTGAGCCCTTTTTAGGGGCTCCTTCTCCTTTGTGTCCATTTTCACTCAACTCTCATCTGTGGTTACAGGAAACTATAACATATGTAGCAGCAACTACCAATAAACTGTCTTGGTAGATAGGCTAAACTAGATTGAGAGTCACCGACAGACCTCAAATCTACTGGCATTTTGGGGATTTGGAGACATTCCCTTGCACCATTTGTTCCAACAACCATGAAAGCAGCTGAAAGTAAATGTTGTGGAGTTCTTAGAGCTTGGTCAGATATCAAAGGTACCAATCATTAAGCACACCAGATCATCACCTAACATCCTGACTTTTGTCTTGCCACTGGACCTTGATGTCTTAGGAAGAGAGAGTGAGGTTGACAACTTTGTACAACTTTGTCTCACTCAAAACCAATTAACAAGCAAGGCATCACACTCTTATTGGTCCTCCTCAAAAAAATGAAGGATGAACAACAATCTATTTTCATTCTAATCACTTAGGAATAGTTATCTAATTCTTTCTTATCTCTCTCACCTCTCATTTTTACTTGGTTTTCCCATTCTATTACTTCTACCCCCAACAAATTCTATCGCATATGTTTCTTTTTTACTTACTCATACATTCCTTTCCCTCCAATGTAATTCATCATTTTCTTTTAAAATGAGACCATTCTCCAACTAATGGGCATCCTCTCAATTTCCAATTCTTTGCTCCCAGAAAAGACTTGCTATAAATATTTTTGTACACATAGGTCTTTCTTTTTTATTTCTTGAAATACAGATCTTGTAAAAATATTGCATGGGTTTATAGCCTTTGAATCAGGTCACAACTCTACTAACAATGAATTAATGTTTCATTTTCCCCATATCCTCTCTATGATTTGTCATTTTCCTTTTCTGTTGTATCAGCTAGTCTATTAGGTGTGAGGTAGTACCTCAAAATTGTTTTAATTTGCATTTCTTCAATTAATAGTGAGCCAAAACATTTTTCATATTGTAATAGATTTGATTACTTTTTCTGAAAGTTGTTAATATCTTTTGATCATTTATATATTGGAGAATGGTTCTTAGTGTTATAAATTTGAATCAGTTCTTTATATGTTCAAGAAAGTAATTTTTTGAGACATTTGCTTCAATTTTTTCCTATTGTTAACTATCTTTCTTCATCCTATTTTCCCTTTTTATTCTATTCTTCCTCTCTCTCTCCTTTCACTCTGTCCCTCCACAAATGTTTTGCTTTTGATTATCCCTTCTCCAATCTGCTTTTTTTTCTACAACACACAACCTCTTCTTTTACCCCCTTCTCCTCCCATTTTTTGGGTAAGATAGATTTTTATATCTTGTTGATTGATTTTATACTCATGTACAGTTTTATACCCAGTATATAGTTATATCCAGTTACACATATAATATCTAACATGGAAGCTCAGTACCACATATCCACAGTTCTAACATGTAGTAGATTTTGAGAGAAATATAATGAGAATAACTTAACTCACTCTCCCTTTGCTCCTTCTCCTGATCCTTCATTGCAAAAGCTTTTTATTTATTTTTTGGAGGGAATCGCTTTTATGTGAGATAATTTACCTCATTCTACCTCTCCCTCTCCCTTTCCCCTCTCTCATCCATAAATTGTATTTTTTTTAGAAATATCATCCCTTCATATTTAATTCACACCAGTGCCCTCTGTTTATATATACTCATTCTAATTGAATAATAAGAAGAAAGTTCTTATAAGTTACAAGCATAATATTCCCGTGTAGGAATGTAAATAGTTTAATTCTTTATTATTTCTCTTTCCTATTTCCCTTTTTGTGCCTCTTTTGTATTTGGAAGCCAAATTTTCTATTCAGTTCAGCTGTTTTCATTAAGAATGTTAGAAAATTCTCTATTTCATTTAATATCTATTTTTCCCATTGAAGGATTATACTCAGCTTTGCTCCATTGATCATTTAATATAGAAGCTGCTAAATCTTTTGTTATCCTGACTGTGCCCACATAATACTTGAATTCTTTCTGGTTGCTTGCAGTATTTTCTCCTTGACTTGGGAGTTCTGGAATTCAGTTATAGTATTTCTGGGAGCTTTCATATTGAGATCTCTTTCACAGGTGATCAGTGAAGTCTTTCAAATTCTGTTTTATTCTCTGGTTACAAAATATTAGAATGGTTTTATTTGAAAATTTTTTGAAAAAATTATGTTTAAGTTCTTTTTTGTGATCATAACTTTCAGATAGTTGAATAATTTTAAAATTTTCTCTTCTAGATCTATTTTTCATGTCAATTGTTTTCCCAATGAAATATTTCACTTTCCCCCATATTTTTTCATTTTTCTGGTTTTGTTTCTTGATTTTCCATAAAGCCATTAACTTCCATTTGCTCAATTTTTATTGTTAAGGAATTATTTTCTTCAGTGAGTTTTAATACTTCCTTTTTTGCTTTTGGCCAATTCTGCTTTTTAAGGCGTTCTCCCCACTGAGTTTTTTATACTTTTACCATTTGATGTAATACAGTTTTTAAGATGTTATTTTCTTCAGTAGCTGTTTTTCATAACTTTCTTGTATTATTCTCATTTTTCTTCCCAATTTTTCCTCTACCTCTCTTACTTGATTTTCAAAATCCTTTTTGAGCTTTTCAATGGCCTGAGAACAATTCATATTTTTCTTTGAGGTTTTGGATTTAGGATCTTTGACTTTGTTATCTTCTGAATGTGTGTTTTGATATTTCTTGCCTCTATAGTAGCTTTCTATGCTTAGAAACTCTGTTTGATCATTTTTCCAAAATGTTACTTGATTTTTAAACCTTTGTTAGAGTACGACTCTGCTTCCAGAGTGAATCATGCACTGTTCCAATTTTCAGGGATTTTGTGTAATTGTAACCAGAGATACTTCTAGGGATATACAAGCTTTCAGTTGTTCTAAAGTGGTATGATCAATGGAGAAATGTATTTATTACTTTCTTGGCCTGTGTTCTAGTCTGTGTGCTACTATAATGACATTTTTTTCTGCCCTGGAACTGTGAAAAGGATCTTTGCTCTAATGTGGTCTCA
Source organism: Myrmecobius fasciatus (assembly GCA_023553655.1). Taxonomy (NCBI): domain Eukaryota; kingdom Metazoa; phylum Chordata; class Mammalia; order Dasyuromorphia; family Myrmecobiidae; genus Myrmecobius; species Myrmecobius fasciatus. The sequence goes on from JAJPUD010002135.1 coordinate 183,583, forward strand.
AACTCTGGTGTGCTAGTATTCTTCCTTACCATGGGACTGCCAAACAGAACTCTAATTTGGATCCAAATACAGGCAAAGTCAGGGGGAAGAGCCAAGATGGTGCAATGAAGACATGGCTTTCTGTGACTTCCTCTGACCTTCTCTCAAACCAACAGCAGATTAAGCCTCTAAACTGACTCTGGAGTCAAAACACCCCCATATATTTGGACTACAACACATTCCTAGAAGGAATTACCTTGAAAGAGCTTCAGAGCAGGTCTGTTTCAGACAGGCAGGGAGGTGGTCAGTTTGCCAAGATCAGGAAAGGACAGGAAGCCAGGCTGGACTCAGCATTGCAGATTTTAAGCACCTGGGAAGTTTTTGTGAGACTCTTGGGACACCCTACCCTGTTTGTAGGCAGGTGCTTTGGCAGATCTGCCTTTAGTAAAAGGTAGATTGTAACCCTCTGCAAACACTGGACTTAGCCCGGATAGCCCAGCACTATAAGTCAATCAGTCAAACTGCCCCAGGGCAACTTAAAGCAGTCTGTTTCTCTTCTGCTTTAAATAGACCTCAAGCTTTTTAAAAAAAATTAATTAAAAAAAAAAACAAAAATAAAAACCAAACAAAACAAACAAAGAAAAAAAAAGCCAAAAACCTCTCACCATGGACAGCTTTTATGGAGAGAGAAGGGCAGGCCTCAGATCCTGAGGTTCATAAAGGTAAAGCAATTCCAGAGGAAGCCACAAAGGGAGACATGACCTGGTCCCCATTTCACAAGGCTTTCCTGGATGATCCCTTAAAGAATCTCAAAAAAAGAGTTCAGAGAAATGAATTAAGATCATTGAAAGAAAGATATAATGCCCTACAAAAGAGATATGAGAAATACACCACTGAAAAACAAAATTGGTGAAATAGAAAAAGTATGCGATGAACAAATTGGTCAATTACAAAAGGAGCTTAAAAAGGTAACTGAAGAAAATAATACATTAAAAATTAGAATTGAACAAATGGAAGTAAATGAATCAATAAGGCTTCAAGAATCAGTTAAAAACAAAAAAAAAACAAATAAAAAAAACAGAAGAAAATATGAAATATCTCTTAGGAAAAACAACTGACCTGGAAAATATATCTAAGAGAGACAATCTAAGGATAATTGGACTTCTTGAAAGCCATGATGAAAAAAAAAGAACCTATACACTATCTTCCAGGAAATCATGAAAGAAAACTGCCCTGATGTTTTAGAATCAGAAGGCAAAATAACCATAGAAAGAATTCACTGATCACCTCCTGAAAGAGATCCCGAAATTAATTCCCCAACGAATATAATGGCTAAATTTCAGGACTATCGCACCAAGGAAAAGATATTGTAAGCAGCCAAATATGGGCAAAGTAACAGAGTCCTGCTTCAGTGCTAGGAAAGAGATCCTTATAATTTCCTTGTAACAAGTTGTTCATCCCTCTTATGGTCTGTAGTCTGATAGCTCTAGAAACTGCCTCTACCACCACTGATTAAGTCCTCTTCCCCTCCCAAGGTCTGCTTCTGCTTTGCTTGGAGTCTGGTCTGTGTGGCCTGTGTTGAACTACATTTCATTCTCAATCTGGTGCAATAAACATTTCTTGCTGACCTTTTAAGTTGTGTTTGGCTAGATAATTATTTCACTACATATTTTTGTGTGTTCTGCTACTCTAGAATTTGTTCAAAGTCTTATTTAAAGATATTTAGAGGGGTTTTGGGGAGGGATCAGAAGATTCCCTGCTTTTACTCTGCCATCTTGACTACATCTCCAGTTAGGTATTTAACAGAGAAGGAGATGGAAAAAGTACTGAAGGATGGAGAGAAGAGGAGAAAGTTTAGAAGTTTTTGTAATGTGTATTGCATAAGAACCAACCAGATGAGAAGCAAAGAATGGTTGTGTAGTAATGAGTACTTGTTATTTTGAATGTAGTCACTTGGAATAGTTTTGTGACTTCCTCTAAAGGTGTTCAGTACTTTGGGAGAATAAACAGAAAAGATAGGTGGGGGGCACAATGCAAAAATTGAGGATCATCAAGGTAAGGATTATAAGTAAACTAAGCATTCATGGAACAAGATCAGTGCCTTATTTTACTGGTCAGTCATAATGTCAAGGTTATTATGGGGGAAGGGAATCAACATTTATATAGTGCTTATTAGGGACCAGTACTAAGTACTATAAGTACTTAGGAAAGTACTAAGCACTTTACAAATATTATCTCCTTTTATCTTCAGAACAACTAAGAAAGAGTGGTCAGAGAATGGGTGATGATCTGAGAGAATGAGAATGTGCAAAAGAGAGAACAGAGATTTTGATGAGCAAGGATAATAAGCACTTAGGAGTAGAAGGAGGATTTAGTAGGAGTGATACAGAAACAAAAATAGAAGAATGAGAGAGAGAAAAAGTCCAGGTTTTTAGATCATGGAGCTGACACAGGCAAGGATGATATTGAAATTTCAGTAGGGAGGGGGTGGAGCCAAGATGGCAAACTGCAGACAGCATTCTCTGTGAGCTCCTGAGACCTTCCCTCAGACCCAGACAAATTGAGCCTCCGAACTGGTTCAGGAGTGAGGGCTCCACCAAACACTTGGACTACAACACACTTATATCAACAATCTACTTTGAAAAAACATTGGAGGTTAGCCTCAGGGGAAATCGGCCGCTGGTCCCAATCAGACACTAGCCGGGGCAGAAGTCAGAGCTGCAATTGAGAGGGGCGGATTTTAGGCACCCAGGAAGCCCCTGGGAGATGCCTGGGCCACTTTGCTCTGCTTGTGGGCAGGTGCTTTGGCAGATCTGCCTTTGGTAAAGGGTGGATTGAGAGCAGCTGAAAACGTGGTCCTAGTGTGAATCTAGCCCGACCAGCCTCAGAGCAGAAGTCAACTCGGCAAACTGCCCCAGGGCAAATTGAAACTGTGGCAATATTCCCTGCTGGTGACTGATACCTCAACTCAAAAGCATGAGTAAGAAACAGAAAAGAGCTCTCACCATAGACAGCTTTTATGGAGAAAAAATAGAGCAGTCCCCAGATCCTGAGATACTGAAAACAATCCCAGGTGAAGCCACAAAGGCAGATTTAAGCTGGTCTCCCTTACAGAAGGCTTACCTGGAAGATTGCATAAAGAATCTCAAAAGAGAGCTAGAAGAAGAATGGGGAAATAAATTGAGATCAGGGCAACAGAGATATCAAAAACTGGAAAACAGGACTGGTGAACAGGAAAAAGAAAACAATTCACTGAAAATTAAAATTGGTGAATTGGAAAAAATCACCAATTCACTGGAAAATAAAAACGGTGAATTGGAAAAAATCAGCAATTCACTGGAAAATAAAAATGGTGAATTGGAAAAAGAAAACAATTCACTGAAAGATAAAATTGGTGAATTGGAAAAATACAACAATTCATTGAAAAATAAAATCAGCAAAATGGAAAAAGAATGCATTGAATCAAGAAATTCAATTGGCCAGCTACAAAAGGAGCTAAAAAAGATAACTGAAGGAAATGATACTCTAAAATTTAAAATTGAGCAAATGGAAGTAAATGACTCAATAAGACTTCAAGAATCAGTCAAACAAAAACAAAAAAAATGAAAAAAATAGAAGAAAATATGAAATATCTCCTAGGAAAAACAACTGACTTGGAAAACAGATCCAGGAGAGACAATTTAAGGATTATCGGACTCCCTGAAAGCCACAATGAAAAAAAAAGAACCTGGATGCTATCTTCCAGGAAATCATGAAAGAGAATTGCCCTGATGTTTTAGAATCAGAAGGCAAAATTTGTATTGAAAGAATTTACCGATCATCTGAAAGAGACCCCAAAATTAAAACCCCAAGGAATATCGTGGCCAAATTTCAGGACTATCGCATCAAGGAAAAGATATTGCAAGCAGCTAGAAATAAACAGTTCAAATACCGAGGAACTGTCATTAGAATTACACAGGATCTGTCAGCTTCCACACTGAAGGATCGAAGGGCCTGGAATCAGATATTCCAAAAGGCAAAAGAACTTGGATTACAGCCAAGAATAAGTTATCCAGCTAGAATGAGCATCATCTTCCAGGGAAGAAGATGGTCATTCAATGATACAGGAGAATTTCACCTATTTCTAATGAAAAGACCTGATCTGAACAAAAAATTTGACCTCCAAATAGAGAACTCAAGAGAAACATAAAAAGGTAAAAAGGAAAACTCTTGAGAACTATATTCCTACTATAGGTATCCTTAAAGAATAGGGGTATAATTCGATTTTTCTTTGATAATAATGGAAAGGAAATTAGAGGTGGAAGGGATACCATACTGAAAAAAAGGGGGGGGAGGAGGTAAAATAAAGTAAAAATAAAGGAGGTAAAATAAGGCAAAATCTCATAAAGAGACATAGAAGATCTAATATAATTGAGGGAAAGAAGGGAGGGTGATGAGTATTGTGTAATCCTTACTCTCATTAGTTTGTACTCTAAGAGAGTATATCAGAAACATTTGGCTTCAAAGAAAGGCCTGACCCTCCTTGTGGGAAGATGAGAGGGAAAGGAGGAAAGGAAAGGGATAAACTAATAGAAGGATTAGGAGAAAGGCATAAAGGGAAGGGAGGGATTCTAAAGGAGGGAGGACTATTGGTGGGAGGTGGTCATCAAAAATAAAGTACTAGGGAGAGGGGAAGAGAGAGAGGGGAAAAGGAAGAGAAAATCATAACTCTGGGTAAATAAGATGGCAGGGAATACAGATATCATTATTTTAACTGTGAATGTGAATGGCATGAACTCTCCCATAAAACGGAAGCGTTTAGCAGACAGGATTAAAAGCCAGAATCCTACAATATGTTGTTTACAAGAAACACATCTAAAACATAGAGATACATACAGAATGAAGATAAAGGGCTGGAGCAGAATCTTCTATGCTTCAGGTGAACAAAGAAAGGCAGGGGTAGCAATCCTTATCTCGGATCAAGTAAAAACAAAAATAGATATAATTAAAAGAGATAAAGAAGGAAACTATATTTTACTAAAGGGTACCATAGACAATGAAGCGGTATCAATACTACACGTATAAGCACCTAGTGGTATAGCATCCAAATTTCTAGAGGAGAAACTAACAGAGATGCAAGGAGAAATAGACAGTAATACTATACTAGTGGGGGATCTCAACCTTGCTCTCTCAGAATTAGATAAATCAAATTCCAAAATAAATAAGAAAGAAGTTAGGGAGGTAAACAAAAGGCTAGAAAAGTTAGGTATGATAGATCTCTGGAGGAATTTGAATGGTGATAGAAGGGAGTATACTTTTTTCTCAGGGGTTCATGGAACTTATACAAAAATTGATCATGTGTTAGGGCATAAAAACCTCAAAATCAAATGCAGAAAAGCAGAAATAGTAAATGCATCCTTCTCAGATCATGATGCAGTAAAACTCACATGCAATATAAGGCCAGGAGAAAACAGACCACAAGTTAATTGGAAATTAAATAATCTAATCCTGAAGAATGAATGGGTGAAAGAGCAAATCATAGACACAATAGATAATTTCATCCAGGAGAATGACAATAATGAGACAACATACCAAAATTTGTGGGACACAGCTAAAGCGGTTATAAGGGGTAATTTTATATATCTAGATGCTTACTTGCATAAAACAGAGAAAGAGAAGATCAATGAATGGGGCTTACAATTAAAAAAGCTAGAAAAAGACCAAATTAAAAACCCTCAATTAAATACCAAATTGGAAATTCTGAAAATCAAAGGGGAGATTAATAAAATTGAAAATAAGAAAATTATTGAATTAATAAATAAAACTAAGAGTTGGTTTTATGAAAAAATCAACACAATAGATAAGCCTTTACTTAATTTGATTAGAAAAAGGAAAGAGGAAAATCAAATTGTTAGTCTTAAAAATGATAAGGGAGAATTTTCCTCCAATGAAAAGGAAATTAGAGTAATAATTAGGAGTTTCTTTGCCCAACTTTATGCCAATAAATTTGATAATGTAAACAAAATGGAGGAATATTTACAAAAATATAGATTGCCTAGGTTAACAGAAGAGGAAATAAATTATTTAAATAGCCCCATTTTGGAAAAAGAAATAGAACAAGCTATTAATCAACTCCCTAAGAAAAAATCTCCAGGGTCAGATGGATTTACATGTGAATTTTACCAAACATTCAAAGAACAAATAATCTCAATACTATATAAAGTATTTGAAAAAATAGGGAAAGAAGGTATACTACTTATTCCTTCTATGACACAGATATGGTGGGGATAGCTAAACCACGTAGGGAGAAAACTAAGAAAGAAAACTATAGACCCATTTCCCTAATGAATATTGATGAAAAAATTTTAAATAAGATTTTAGCAACAAGATTACAGAAAGTTATCCCCAGGATAATACATAATGACCAAGTAGGATTTATACCAAGAATGCAGGGCTGGTTCAATATTAGGAAAACTATTAGCATAATCAATTATATTAATAACCAAATTAACAAAAACATATGATTATCTCAATAGATGCAGAAAAAGCCTTTGATAAAATCCAACACCCATTCCTATTAAAAACACTGGAGAGTATAGAATAAATGGGCTTTTCCTTAAAATGATTAGTGGTATATACTTAAAACCTTCAGCAAGCATCATATGTAATGGAGTCAAACTAGAACCATTCCCAGTAAGATCAGGAGTGAAACAAGGCTGCCCACTGTCACCATTATTATTTAATATTGTCTTAGAAATGTTAGCTTTGGCAGTAAGAGAAGAAAAAGAGATTAAAGGAATTAGAGTAGATAATGAGGAAATCAAATTATCACTCTTTACAGATGACATGATGATATACGTAGAAAACCCTAAATTTTCAACTAAAAAACTGCTAGAAACAATTCACAACTTTGGCAAAGTTGCAGGATACAAAATAAATCCACATAAATCATCAGTATTTTTATATATTACTAATAAAGTTCAGCAGCAAGAGATACAAAAAGAAATTCCATTCAAAATAACTGTTGATAGTATAAAATATTTGGGAATTTGTCTGCCAAGGGAAAGTCAGGAACTAAACTACAAAACACTTTCCACACAAATAAAATCAGATCTAGTCAATTGGAAAAACTTAAAATGCTCATGGGTAGGCCGAGCGAATATAATAAAAATGACAATACTACCCAACTTAATTTACTTATTTAGTGCCATACCAATCAAACTCCCAAGAAATTATCTTACAGATCTAGAAAAAATAGTAGCAAAGTTCATTTGGAAGAACAAAAGGTCAAGAATTTCAAGGGGATTAATGAAAAAAAAGGCTGACAATGGTGGACTTGCTGTACCAGATCTAAAACTATATGACAAAGCAGCGGTCATCAAAACCATTTGGTACTGGCTGAGAAATAGAGTAGTCGATCAGTGGAATAGGATAGAATCACAAGACAAACTAGGCAATAACTATAGCAATTTAGTCTTTGATAAACCCAAAGACCACAGCTTTTGGGATAAGTACTCACTATTTGACAAAAACTGCTGGGAAAATTGGAAACTAGTGTGGAAGAAATTAGGGCTTGACCCACATCTAACACCACATACCAAGATAAGATCTAAATGGGCTCATGATCTGGATATAGAGAGTGATAGTATAAGAAAATTAGAGGAATGTAATATAGTTTACCTCTCAGACCTATGGAGATGGAATAAATTTATGTCCAAAGAAGAACTAGAACTCTTAATTGAAAAGCAGATAGATAACTTTGACTATATTAAGTTAAAAAGTTTTTGTACAAACAAAATCAATGCAGACAATATTAGGAGGGAAGCAATACATTGGGAAATCATCTTTACATTTAAGGGTTCTGATAAAGGTCTCATCTCTAAATAGAGAATTGTCTCATATTTATAAACATTCAAGCCATTCTCCAATCAATAAATGGTCAAAGGATATGAACAGACAATTTTCAGAAGATGAAATTAAAGCTATTTATATTCATATGAAAAGGTGCTTCAAATTACTATTGATCAGAGAAATGCAAATCAAGACAACCCTGAGGTACCATTACACACCTGTCAGATTGGCTAAAATGACAGGAAAAGTTAATGATGAATGTTGGAGGGGATGTGGGAGGGCTGGGACACTGATGCATTGTTGGTGGAGCTGTGAACAGATACAGCCATTCTGGCGAGCAATTTGGAGCTATGCTCAAAAACTTATCAAACTGTGCATACACTTTGACCCAGCAGCATTTCTTTTTTTTTTTCTTTTTGCTGAGGCAATTGGGGTTAAGTGACTTGCCCAGGGTCACACAGCTAGGAAGTGTGTGAGACTAGATTTGAACTCAGGTCCTCCTACCTCAGGGCTGGTGCTCTATCCACTGCGCCACCTAGCTGCCCGACCCAGTAGCATTTCTATTGGGCTTATAACCCAAAGAAATCATAAAGGAATGAAAGGGCCCCACATGTACAAGAATGTTTGTGGCAGCCCTTTTTGTACTGGCTAGAAACTGGAAATTGAATAGATGCCCTTCAATTGGAGAATGGCTGAATAAGTTATGGTATATGGATGTTATGGAATATTATTGTTCTGTAAGAAATGACCAGCAGGACAATTTCAGAGAAGCTTGGAGAGACTTGCATGAACTGATGCTGAGTGAAATGAGCAGAGCCAGGAGATCATTGTACATGGCAACAACAGTACTATATGACAATCAATTCTGATGGACATGGCTCTCTTCAATAATGAAATGTTTCAAACCACCTCCAGTTGTTTACTGAAGAAAGCCATATGCACCCAGAGAGAGGGATGTGAAATGTGGACCACAACATAACATTCTCATATTCCCTTGATTGATGTTTGCTTACATTGTGTTTCCTTTATCTGATATATCTTTTGTGTAGATAAGATTTTTCTTGCACAACAATGATAAGTTTGGACATATGTATACATATATTTGATTTGTCAATATTTTAACATAATTAACATGTAGTGGATATCCTGCCATCTAGGGGAGGGGTGGGGAGTTGGGGGGAAAAATTTGTAACAGAAAGCTATGTAAGGGTTAATGTTGAAGAATTACTCACACATATATTATGCAAATAAAATAAAAAAAAGAAATTTCAGTAGGAATGGCCTGATGGTTGACCACTATACAGTTAATAGCTAGTATCAAGAAGCACTTACAGATCAGGTACTCTCCTAAGTATGCTACAGATATAACTCATTTGATCCTCACAAAAATCTTTAAATGAAAGTGATATTATCATCATCACCATTTTTAAATCTGAAGAAACTGAGGCAAATATAGGTTAAATCACTTGCCTAAAGTTACACAATGCAATAAATGTCAGATATGAACTTGAACACAGATCTTTGTTACTCCAAATTCGGTTTTCTATATGCTGTGTCACCTCTCTATTAATCATTGAATAGAATACATATAGATAAGCTCATGAAATAGAGAAATTGGATGATCAAGGTGTTTGAAGGTTTTTTATGATACAAAAGATGTTGATCTGCATGCATAATGAAGTAACCAAGGGGGTTACGTTGGGTAAAGAAGATTTGTCTCCAAAATTTTTAATCCAAACATCTATACAGATGACATATGTGCCTGGACATACTTCTTTTTTTCTTTTTTGTTGTTGTTTTTGTTTTTTTTTTATTAATACATTTTATTTGCGAAACATATGTATGGGTAATTCTTCAATATTAACCCTTACAAAGCTTTCTGTTACAAATTTTTCCCCCCTACTCCCCACCCCTCCTGTAGATGGCAGGATATCCACTACATGTTAATTATGTTAAAATACTTGACAAATCGAATACATGTATACTTACTTCCACACATCATTTTTGTGCAGGAGAAATCGTATCTACAAGATATACTTCAAAATCACTGGAGTCCAAACAATGTTTCCTCCATTTTGACTTCCACACAGTCTTTATTGGATGAGTCTAATTCTAACAGTCTAGCAAATCGCCAGGCTGCTCATTTATACCAGGAGAATAAACAATAGCAGAAAAGAACTGGTGTAACAGTTGATCCAGGATAGTACCAATGAACAGTCTAATCTAAGGAAAAATTCCTATCTTATTTAAAAACTTAATTTATTTACTTTAAGGAAAGCAAAATAGTTGTGCTATTGTCACTTAAAAAAACAACATCAACAAAACCTAACAACTCCTTGAGAAGTTCAAGCTTAAAAATTAAATTCTTTGAGAAATGATAAGAAGATAAGAAGGATGTCAACAATATGGTATAGACATGTGGAATAAAAGTCAGAGGAAGAGAGGTTGAATGAACAAAGCACCAGGAATATCTGGATATGTTTCAAAGATATTAAAAATACATCTCTTCCTCATGACCCAGTATAGTAGTCTTCTCAGTAAAAGAACAGCTAGCTTTTCAGAGGATAGAAATAGATGGGATGGTCTGAGAAAACCAGGTTTTGATGAGCTTGGGAAAAGGAAAGGAAAATGAGAAGGAATGACATCATGGATAATAAAAAATCCTTAACTATGAAATGAAAGGAGATGGTTTAAGAGGGCACAGTGGAAAGTGAAGGAGAGATGAAATTGAAAAGAATTACGAGTTTAGAAAGAGATAGTGTGGGAGCTATTCTATCCTAAGAGACTTTGACTTTGAACCACAGAAAGGGGAATAGGAGATAATGATTTGCTAAGTCATAAAACTAGAGAAATACCAGGTGGTCATAGTACAAATTTGATTGGAGTAGGGAACATGAAGAAGGTAGATGCTATGGAGGTTTTGAATCAATGCTGATGGTAATGGAGACTAGTGTGAATGAGGCTTTGAATACCAAGCAGATCTATATAACAAGGGTGGTATTGCCCCATCTCTCAGTTGCAGTGTTGGGTTGAATAAAGATGATGAGTTCATCATTTGTGCATCTAGCATTTCTTTTGAGCTATTACATTTCTACTTCACTCATAGAGCACAGAACCTTCTTTGATGAGGGCATATCATGCTGTGTGGTACTGTACTAGTGTCCCCTATGTCATGCAATCAATTCCAGAACTCTGTAGAGAGACAAGCAAGTGAACCAGCAATAGCAGCCTCAGCAGTGGTTTTGTCAGATTGACAAAATAAAAGAAAACAAAGAAAAGTCTAAGAAGTATAACTTCTTCCACTTATTGATTTAAGGTTTCCAATTAATCAAGGTTTTGCTATAGTTGTTACCTTCGACATAGGAATCTGATGTTTAAAAACAGAATTGTTGGGGGGCAGTTTTATTTAGCCATAGAACCATATGAGAATATATAATTAGAAAAGTTGTTGATTTTCAAAGATCCTTGAACTCACTTTTATATTCATTAATCTTGAGATATTAAGGAAGATAGATATCACAGTAATCTGAAACCTGGTAAGTTTTCCTCTAAAAGTGTTGCTGGTAAGCTTGAGACAAGAGTCTTTCCATTTAAACCATCTAAGCCAATGAGAGACCACATGGATAGCACATTAGTTAGATTCCCTGGGGACATGTTATAGGAGGACACAGACAAAATGTCACATAGAATAATAAGGCATAGATAGATTGTGATTGGGCAATTAAAAATTATGACTACAAGTTGAGATCACAGAATTATTAAAAACCCATATAATCCTGCTCTGATCCAAATCAGAAGAAAATAAAAGGAAACTAAGGATATGACATTGATCTCTTTATTGGAAAGCAAAATCCCATTTATAGAACTTCATATTCTCACTAAACTTTATTCGTGTAGTTTCTTGAAGGCACCAAGATCAAAGCAATAAGAGTGAGTGAACAGGGTCAGGAAAATAGATACAGATTAGTGATTTCCAGAGTTATTGGAGTTGAAAGACAACACTAGAGAGACAATGTTAGAGAAAAAAAAATAAGAGAGAAGAGAAAAGAGCTAAAGACTTTCCTCTAAAACTGACACATACATTAATCACCACTACTTGCAAGTCAGTTTTAGAGGAAAACTTTCTCTCTTTTCTCTTCTCTCTTATTTTTATGTATCTTTTCTTATTTTACTTCATTACTTTTCAAACTATGGAATGTTTCTCAGATTAGCTTCTTTGAAGCCTTGTCCAGTCACACTTTCATTATGTTTCTTCCCAAAGCCGTCCCTTTTCTAAATATCTCACTTTCCCTTGACGTTGTCATCCTTCTAGTCACCCAAATGCTTATTCTTGATTGATAAATAATCATAGCTTGTATTTCATAGAGCTCTTTCCTCCTAACAACTTTATGTATTAGGGAATGTAAATACTCTTCTTCCTATTTTTGCAGATAAGAAAATTGAAGCAAAATGCTTTGCCAACTTTGATAGTAAGAACTACCTTCCATATTAATATCTCATGATTCCCAGTCCAGCACAATTTCTACTAAACTCTGTGGCCTCTCAAATTATCTATCCTTTTGCCACTTTATAATATTATGATAAGGATGAGTCCTGCCCATTTTTGCTCATTTCTCTTTCCTAAAGAAAGTGAATAAAATGAATGAACTCAGTGAAGCATCAGAGAGGAGCACAGGAAGACTTGAACTAGTATTCATTCTCTAACTGTGGCTAAAGTCAAGAGACAATCTGGGCTATGATTTTCTGGATTTAATATAGTCAGGGACTGCGGTACCATAAGCAGCAGCTGTGTAAACCTCAGCAGAGAATCAGCAGAAACCAATTTCCTGAAGGCAAAGTTATGATGTTGAGAAGCTGGATACTTCCATTTGGAAAGACTATAATACTATTTCCCCATTATCTGTGTGCTCCTGCAAAAACTCTCCCTAAGTATGCAGGATTCTATGAATCAGCACCCACTTAACGTGAAAGAACCCAAGATCCCAGTGATGGTATGAGTTTTTGCCTGTTAAAAAAAAAAAGACATTTAACAAAGTGATATAGCAAATAAAAGGACAGGAAAATTCCTCTGTGTTCCACCCTTTAAGACACATGACATAACACTGGTTATAGTCTCCCACAGGTTACATACCACTAATAAAAAACAAAATTCACCAGAAAGAAAAAAAAACATGAATAAGGGGACACATGTTGGGAAACATTCAAAGCTTCATAAAGAGCTTCAGAGATGTCAATGCCCTTTGGTTATGGCACTGCCTTACTCTCTGCTGCTCTCTGCAGGGCACTAGCTCTCCTTTGAATTATCTTGGCCAGATATCCACATTGGACTCCTGTTACTGATTGGGCTGCTCTCTGCTAAGATCTAACTCCTTAGGATCATGTGCTACTCCCTACTACTAGGGAGACTTTCCTGGACTTTGGAGGGCCTCTTTGACTACAGAGAAATGAAACAGTGCATAACTGAGGCAAGAGAGATAATATCTTCCTGGCTTTGAAGAAAGCAGCAAAAAGCTGCAAAATGGCCCCAAATAAGATTATTCGTCTTTGTCTTGACTAATATTCTTTTGGCAAAACTTTATAGTCCTTGGTTTTAGGTATTAATCTCATTTGTGATTAGAGAATTTCTTTTACCTCAATGGAAATCCCTGATTATGAGTCTGTATTCTAAAAAAAGATTTTCTTGAGGAACTTTGCCCTTCCTCCCGATATTACAGAAACTGTGAGTGGGCTGAAGAACTAGGATTAAACATGTTCTCAAAATGTTTTTTGATTGACATCCAAATGAAACTGGGGGGCAGAACAAAAGCTAGGTGAAGTTTATAGTTTATATAAAGTTTATATAAGTTTATCACCCCTCAGGTTCACGTGTCTTTATAATACATTTCTGTTAGCAAATCTCCAATTTGTGCTCAATATTCTGGTTTATTAAAAACTACATTGGTTTTCCTATATGGAGTTATCACTGAAAGAACCTAATCTGTTTTATTTGAAGATTTCTTTAAATTGGAAATTTCAGCAAACAAAGCTAGAATTTGTTTTGAGATTTAGCAGTTCTATAGATTTGAAATTATATTGTTTGAGTTGCTGCAATTTGTGGGAAGACTGAGTGGAAGAATGCATTGCTCTTTCTCTCCACACTCCATGAAATCACCAATTCCATTCCTCCTTTTCTTTATCATTTACTTCCACCTTAGTTTTGAATGTAAATCCTGGCTGTCTTGGGGCCCCAAGTTCAAAATTTGAGTTTAGGACCAAATTAAGGACTTGAGATGATACACAGTTTTCAGATTCATATTAATTTCTGTCTTAAGAGTGCCGTAATATGAGGTTCTAGGAGTCTATGATTTCTGAGATATTATAGAAAAGGCTTTTGCTTTAACCATAGATTCCTCTCCCTTGCCATCTTGTAGCATTGTATAATTCTTCAGAACGCTTTTGGAATTCATCCACTTCTTTGAGAACTTCTTGGTATTTTAACTAATCCAACTCTGAAACAGATTCATGAAGGTAGTTACAAGTTGCGGTATATCTTTTCCTATTTCTTCAGTCCTAGCACCTACTCCATAGTGGTACAGAGGATGGTGGAACAAGAAGACCTGGGTTAAAAAGTTCCTTCACAGACTTTCTAGTTGCATGACCTTGGGAAAAAAAGAAACAAAACCAACAAAAAAATACTTGTCTTCTCAATTTCTTCATCTGCAAAATGGGCCATTAAATAACATTTCCTGGAACAGATCATATAAAATAGGAAACCTTCAGACTTAAAGAAAGAATAGAGTCATAAATAAGAAAGAAGGACAAAAAAATGCTAGCTGAATAAACATCTTTAACTTTTGAAGTATTCCTTAATGTGTTTTACATTTTTAACTGCTTAGCTCTTCCCTATTTGTCTTGGGAGTTAGAAATTGCATCTGCTCTGCAATTACTTATACTATATATCTTTTATTCTGTTCAGCATTTTCAGTCAATCAGGTTATTACTGAATACTTTCAAATGAAAAAACTGCACATTTTAAACCAAACAGACCTTTATTTAACCTCTTTCTTACTTTTTTTTGGTGTAGTCTGTGATTTAATTGAATTGGATGAAATTCTTTCCAAGCTATTAATTGCTCTAGATAAGTAAAATAAGGAAAACATTGAATTGGGATGTATCACCAAACATATCTCTATTACTTTGCTTAAAAGAATATATCATTTTCTTAATGATTTAGGAACTTGGTTCTCTTTTGTTGTCTTAAGCCTAGGCATCTAGATTATGATTTTTTTAAAAAAATATCACAAATATTAGGAATTCTAAGCATCAAAAATCACTTTCATTTCCTTAATTAAATAATTAATTTTTCATTGTGCCAGATGTTTGTTTTGCTTATTATTATTATTATTTACAAGAGCTCAGAATAGCAAAAGGCATGGTGGTCTCCTGGGAAACACATCTGAAAGTTATTATTGCTTCAAATAAACCTGTTGCTAAAAGGTTCTGTAAAGCAAACTTATATTATTGGAGGCAAAGCCTGTCTGACATCTTTGAGATTCTGCCAATTTCCTCTCTGGAACTGAAGATAGTCTTTTTTTGGTGACACTTTAAAAGAGGTAATAGAAATCTATTTTCTCTATGTGATCTAAAACTATTCGATTCCAATATATCTGCATGTCACTTTAGTCCCTTTGGGATACTGCCTTCTGTTTCTTCCACGGATTCTCCTTCTGTTAAACCAGTTTCCTTGCTGCATTATAAAAGCTATGAGTGAAAAGAGATTCTATCACTATGTTTAGGCAGAGATACAATGTCAGAAATTACTTAGTTAATGGTTTCTCTTTTAATGGCAGCAAACTGCTGCTGTCCCACTTGCCATCTGGTGATGGGTTTCTCCTTTTATTGCCCTTTCATTTATGAAACATGTAATGTTTTTCTCTGTTTCTCTGTCTCTCTTTACCTTCTTGTCTTTTTCTCTCTCTGTCTCTCTCCCTTCGTCCCTCCTTCCCTCTAACTCCCTTGCTCTTTTCTTCTTTGTTCTATTCCTTTCTTCTTTCCTCAACAACTCTTTGTTTTATTTTTATAATAATAGTTTTTAAACTTTCAAAATTCATGCAAAGATAGTTTTCAACATTCACTCTTGTAAAACCTTGTGTTCCAAATTTTTCTCCCTTCCTCCTCCTCTTTCTCCCACCTCTCTTAGTCAGCAAGTAATCCAATAAAGGTTAAACATGTGCAATTCTAAACATATGTCCACATTTATCATGCTGCAAACAAAAAAAAAATCAGATCAAAAGGGGAAAAAATGAAAAAGAAAAAAACAAGCATCCAAAAAACAACTACAACAACGATGAAAATACTATGTTGTGATTGACATTCAGTCCTCATAGTCCTCTCTCTGAATGCAGATGACTCTCTCTAAAACAAGACCATTGGAATTGCCCCGAATCACTTCACTGTTGAAAAGAGCCACATCAATCACAGTTGATTATCACATAATCTTCTTGTTGCTGTGTATAATGTTCTCTTGGTTGTACTCACTTTACTTCTAAGTCTCTCTAGGCCTTTCTAAAAATCAGTCTACTCATCATTTCTTATAGAACAATAATATTCCATAACATTCATATACCATAACTTATTAAGCCATTCCCCACCTGATGGATATTCACTCAGTTTCCAGTTCCTTGACACTATTTAAAAGGGCTGCTACAAGCATTTTTGCACATGTGGGTTTTTTCTTCCTTTTTTAATGATGTCTTTAGGATACAGACCCAGTAGAGACACTGCTAGAACAAAGAGTGTGTTCAATTTCACAGTCCTTTGGGCATAGTTCCTAACTGCTTTCTAGAATGGTTGATCAGTTCACAACTCCACTAACAATGCATCAGTGTCCCAGTTTTCCCATATCCCCTCCAATATTTATCTTTTCCTGTCATCTTGGCCAGCCTGAAAAGTGTATAGTGATACCTCAGATTTTTCTTAATTTGCATTTCTCTAATCCTTTATTTTATTTCTATCTATCTACATGATTTAAATATTTACATGTATTTTGAAATATTTTTAAAAAGAAGAGAGAGAAGGGAGACAGAGACAGAGAGAGATAGATACACCCAGAAAGACAGAGACAGAAAAACAGACAGACATACAGAGTAAGACAGAGATAGAAACACAGAAAAAAATAGACAGAGTCAGAGAGAGAGATAGAGAGAGAAAGAGAGAAATTTAAACAAAGCATAACTGAGTGATACTATAATTCTGAAAATTCCTGATCTGAGAGGGAGGATAGTCTAGTGGTTCTGATGATCTTTTTAACTCAAATGTGATCTTGTTCAAATCACTTGATTTTTCTGCAGCTCAATTTCTGTGATTTCTTCCACTACTAAGTTTGTGTGATTTTATTAATAATAATGCTAAGGTCATGCTCAAATAAAATGAGAGGAATAAATTAGCAAATAGAAATTCACTTTAAATTTTAACTTTCTATTTGTCTGCATTTAGGGAAGGCCCCTTCTTCTTCCCTTTATAACTCCCATGTTCTTCCACCTTCTCCAGCAAATTATACCCCACTGTCATTCTCCTTTCTCTTATCATCAACCTCTCCTTGCACACTGCTTCATTTTTTTCTTTTTCTTTTTCTTTCTTTCTTTTTCTTGCTTTTTGCTGAGGCAATTGAGGTTAAGTGACTTGCCCAGGGTCACACAGCTAGGGAATGTTAAGTGTCTGAGACCAGATTTGAACTCAGGTCCTCCTGACTTCAGGGCTGGTGCTCTATCCACTGTGCCACCTAGCTGCCCCTGCTTCATTTTTTACTATCAATAAATATGGCCAAGTTCCTACAAACTTTGAAACAAAAATAAAAATGAACAGCTGGAACCTACCACCCCCTAGCTATCTAATAGCTTTCTTTCCCTTCTCAGCTAAACTTGAAAATGCTGCACATACTTGTATCCACTTCCTCTCCTCTGCATTCTAAAACCTCTGCAATCTAGTTTCTGATCTCATCATTTAATTGAAAATCCTAACTTCAGTTACCAATGATCTCTTAATTGTTAAATCTAATAATATTTTCTAAATACTCATTCTTCTCAACCTTCCTTCAGTATTTGATAGTTAGCTACTTTCTATTTTCCTTGATACTCTTTCATTCTCTTCCTCTCTCCCCCCCCACCCTCTCTCATCTATTTATGACATTATTCCTTTTGGTTCTTCTCTTACCTCTCTGACTGCTACTTCTCAGTCTCTTTTCCTGGATCTTCACATATGTCATACCCATAATGAGTATCCCTCAGTGATCTGTTCTTGGCCCTCTTCTCTTTTCTCTCTGTTTTCTCATTTGGCAATCTCATCAGCTCTCACAGATTCAATAATCATCTCTGAGCAGATGGTTCCCAGATCTCTATTTTCAGCCCTTGTCTCTTTTCTGAATTTGTCTCATGTCATCAAATGCTTATTGATTATTTTAAACTGAATGCCCCAAAGACATATCCAATTCAACAAGTGCAAAACAGAACTCATTATCCTTCCCCCCAAAATTCACCCTTCTTCTAAACTCTCTTAATATTATCAAGGGCATCACCATCTTTTCATTTACCCAAGTGTGCAACATTGGCATATTCAACTCCTAACTTTCATTCACTCCACATATTCAATGAATTATCAAATTTTGTTTCTCTTTCTCCACAGCATCATCTTCTCTCCACTCATGCAGCTACCAAAGTAATTCAGAAACTCATTATATTTTGCTTGGACAGTTAAGATATCCTTCTAATTACCTGCTCAAGTCTTTTCCCTTCAGTCATTCCTACACACAACTATATAACTTCATATAACACAGAAATCATATTTTAAGTTTTCTTCCTAAAATTTGAGTCTGCTTATGTCATTCCCTTACTCAATATATTTCAGTGAATAACTATTACATTTAGGATCAAATATAGACTGGTCTCTTGGGCACTTAAAGCCTATTATAACCTTTTACTTCCCTTCAGAAACTCCACACAACATTCAAATTATCCTTCCCACTATCCCTCATTTGCATCATCCCATTTTCTGTCTCTGCATTGTCTGGGCCCCAGTCTTGGAAAGCTTTTCTCCCAACCCCCAAATTTTAGGACCTCTGGATTCCTTCTACATTCAGCTTCAAACAACACCTTCTCTGAAAAACTATGCATAGGATTACCCAGGTGCTAGTGGCTTTCTCTCTATAGTTAGTTGCATATATTCCTTGTAATACACACACACACACACACACACACACAACATTTTAGCTTTATTTAAATACACAAATTTGACTTTACATAAATACTTTTGAAAGAAATCTATACTCCAAAACCAGAACCAAACAAAACACTATGTTAATTTTACTGTACTTTCACTCTCTTCCTGTCCCTCAGATTCTACTTTGAGGACTCTGTCACCCACCAAAAGCAAAAACCTAAAAATTAACCCTCCAAGTGAAAGCAGAACTAACCTGACCCTTTGGGGTTTAGCTTGACATCATAGGAGCTAAGGAAAGAAAGACCTTTTTTCACATATCTAGGGCATGTCTGTCATCTCTATACCATTCTAGTATGGAGTTTCTCCTATCTGTGACCATGTCCAATTCCAAGTGTTCTTCTTTTTAGTTCCCACCAGATTCCCAGTTAGCTGCTTCTATCCTGTCTTTTCTTCCTCCTACTCTCACTTCTCTGTCCTTGGCCCCCATGGGTACTTGAAACATATTCTGGCTCCCTCCATCCATGGATTCATGACCCTCTTGAAGGATTCCTCCCTTTCCCATGTTCAGGACATTCATCTGTAATAAAATATAGATACATAAATATGTGAAATGTAGGGCTCTATAACATATATTTATATATACAGATATTATATAACACATAAACAGATGCTATATGTGTATGAATGTTTATGTATATATGTATATATATATATATATATACACATACAGACAAAATTCTTGCTTTATATAAGTAGACCATAAGTAGATAGTTCCATATATCTCTATGTAAAGGAGTTTTATATAATCAAATACCTCTGTCTATCTATCCATCTATAACACACAGACATACAGGTACTTTATATATTTATGTATATATGTATGAATATGTTTATATGTGTATATGTACACATAGTGAGAATTTTTGCATAAGTAAACCATAAGGAGACCTTTCCACATAATTCCCTGTAAAGAATTATACACCTTTTTCTTTCTTTCTTTTTCTTTTTTTGCTCTCTCTTTCACTCCCTCTCTCCCTCTCTTCCTCTTTCTGTCTTTCTGAATTTATGTCTTTTTGTCCTTTGTTTCAAACTATCTATCCATCCATTTATCTATCTATCTTCTAATCTATCTATTATTTCCTCCTAATAGAATAGAATGTCCTTTAGGGCAGGAATGTTTGCTTTTTCTTTGTATTCTGAAGATGTAGTATAATGCCAACCATGTAGAAAAAGCTTGATAAAGTCTTATTTTTATTTTTAAGTGAAAGTGGAACCAAATTTATGAATTCATCAGTGTACTGATGTCCTGATAAGAAAATGCACTTTATTACTGCATATTGGCACCTGCTTTGCAACATATAGTTTTTATTCTTTTAAAAAATTTTTCTTCTGATTATACATCTCTTTATGAATCATGTTGAAAGAGAAAATTCAGAACAAAAAAGAAAAAAAATCACAGGAGAGAAAAAAAGAACCCAGAAAAAAAAGTGGACATAGCATATGTTGATTTACATTCAGTCTCCATAGTTTTCTTTCTGGAAGCAGATGGCATTTTCTTTCCAAAGTTTATTGGGATTCTCTTTGGGTCAATGAACCACTGAGAAGAACCAAGTCTTTTATAGTTGGTCGTCTCAAATTCTTGCTGTTACTGTGTACAATGTATTCCTGGTTCTGCTTGTTTCACTCAGCATTAGTTCATGTAAATCTTTGATTTGCCAATTAAGGAATCATTGACAACTTTGGGAGAACAATTTCAGTTGAATAATGAGGTCAGAAACCAGACTACAAAGGATGAAGAAGAAAACAAGAACAAAAGAAGCGGAGATCTTGTGATTATAGAAGGTGCTCTCAAGATATTTGGCTATGCCAAGGAAGAGATATAGAGGGCAATAACTAACAAGATTAAATGGATCAAGTGAGGATTTTTTCAAGATGAGGGACACATGAGTTTTTGTAGATAGTGTTGAAGGAGACAGGAGAACAGGTGAAACTGAAGGTATTTAATGACAGAGGTAGGATGATGGAGGGGGCAATATGCTGGAATAGATCACTTATGAGCACAGAGTATATTGCATTGACTAAAGTCCCTTTTCTTTTGATAGTTTAAACCATTTTCATGGGTTGAGATGGTCAAAAGAATTAATAGCTGTTCGTCAGCTCTCATAATAAATTCCCTATTTAGCTAGACTTGGCTTCACAGAAAATATTATTTGTTGTGAGGTTTGAATCAAATCTTTTCCTGTTTGATAGAAACTTCAAGAAAAAGCTCTTCATTGGGATAACTTTCGGGGCACAAAAGTTAATTCCATGCCACAATAAGACATTAAAATGACTTTTTGTAGAGGGAAAATGATATTTATCTATTAAATTCATCTTATTTAATTTGATTCACCATTGTGCTCAATAATAATTTTCAATAATTTTAATTTAAGCCTATTAGCTATACTTTCTAGATCCTTATTATATACAAAGTGGATAAGTATGTTATCACTAACTTTATTGTCATCATTGATAAAAATGCTGAAAAGAACTGAGTCAGAAATAAGACCTCTGGGGCACTCCACTACAGACTTTCTTTGAAGTTGATATAAATGCATTTAGGCAAGTCATTAGATATTTATGTTGTACAATAAAACATATGCCTTGTTAATATTATTCATAACAATAGCAAATCATTTTAACATATTTTACACACTGATTTACATTCTGCCACCTTTTATTGACTCCAGAACAGTATCAGTTCTGGAAAGTTTAAAGATAGCTAGTTAACAGCACCACTATCTTATGGATTAGAACAGAAAGTGAAGAAATATTCTGCATCTTCTGAAATTCATAAAAAAGAATTTTCAGTAGGCAGATTGTAATTACCCAAGAATAGAATTTGGCCAGGACACCAAATTGATGTTCCTCCTACTCATTTAGGATATTTCTGAGGAAAAAAAAAATCACACTTCATTTGTGCTATACTTCTACTAAAAAACAAATCTGAATCTTGATGGATTGAATATTATGGTAGGAGCCAACGGCATTAAGTTTTACTTTCAGATCACCAATTAAATTGAGTTCAAATAAGATATGATTCTTTCTGTCTACTTTTCTCTAAGCGAAAAGAGTAAAACATTGTTATGTACTACAGGATTTTGAGTCAAGAAAACCTTAGGTCAAATCATATCTTACAGATTAGCTGAGTGATTCCAGGCAAGTCATTTAACCCCCCTTTACTTCTGTTTACTTTTCTATAAAATGAGGGGGTTCTACTCAATGGTGTTTGAGATTCCTACTAGCTTTCTATTTGTGGACCTAGCTGAAAGATACACATTCAGATGACTATGTACACCCTAGGAAAAGAGTTTTGGGCAGGAGGGGTCGGCCCATTTTGCTACTCTAAAATGCAAAAGATGCAAGTGACCCCATGTTTCACAGGAAAATTATCTTAACTACTTTCATGAGTATGTCATAACAAAGGAGGTAACTCCATTGAAAAAAGTTTGCAAGACATGAAGAGAAACATCCCATTCTATCCAGACAAAAATGATTAATTGTTTTACCTGAATCAAAAATGACTAGCAAGAAGCAGTGGTACAAAATAGGATTTCTCCTGGATGTGAGGCTGAACAGAGAAGCAGGAATACAGTATGCTGTGGGGCTATAATCGGAGTCATTAGGACTTGGGTCCTAATTTCATCTTTGATTCTTACTGTGTAACTGTGGGAAAATTACTTAACCTCTACGATTGTTTCCTCATCTATAAAATGAAAAACCTAGAGTAGATGGCCTGTAAGTCTCTTAGATCCAATACTATTATCTTTTGAAACTGTGAGTAGTGGCTAATGTTGCTTATATGTGCATTAGGAGGAGCAGCCCATCCTTCAAAGAGATTATTTTTCACTGTCACAGGGGACACTTGGGTATAAGACCCCAATAATATCATATTTAGGGTGACTATACCATGTGGTGGACAACTAGGTAGTGCCGTGGATAGAGCTGCTCCTTCTCCAGCTCATTTAACAAGAAGATATCTTCTTTGGTTCAGGTATGGTCTCAGACACTAACCAGCTATGTGATCCTGGGCAAGTCACATAACTCTGTTTATCTCAGTTCCTCATTTGTTAAATGAGCTGGAGAATAAAATTACAAACCACTCCAGTATATTTGGCAAGAAAATCTCAAATGATACAATTGTAACAACTGAACAAAATACCATGTGGGCATAGGCTCTGGCAGAAGATGACAAGGCAAATATTGGAGATTCAGTATCTGAGGAGTTAAAGTGTACTCCCAAAGACACTGGTAGAAATGCCTTTCTCCTCCTGTTACTTATGGCTGTGCATTATGTTTTCCTTTCTTATTGGGAAAGGTGCCTCTCTGGATAAGAAAGCTAAAATAAAATCTTCTTTCTAGTATAACTGGAGCCATATCTTTAAAATTATTTTTAGAGCATAAATCTATCTATCTATATCTATCTGTCTGTCTGTCTATATATCTATAATGAATCAGAAGATCATAGATTTAGAGCTAGAAGGAACCTGAAAGATCTTTTAGTCCAATAGCCTCATTTTATAGATCAGAAAACTTAAGACTCAGAGATATTAAGTGTACTGCTTCAGCTTCCTAAGGTATTAAGTGTCAAAAAAAGGACTCAAACTCATGTTTCCTGATTCTGAATCCAGCATATTTTTACTCTACTATATAAAAGATTTAGACTTGGAATGGATATCCAAACTCATTAAGTCTTCTGATTTTTTTCAGATGAGAAACTGACTTGCTCAGGTTAGGCTACTAGTAGATTCTTAGTTTATCCACTTCTTCCAACTATTTGATAGCCCTGAAAATGTTCTGAGTGCTAGTTCATTGCAGGGAAGCAGGTGTGTGGAGCCAAGAAGCATGAGAGAAGACTAATCCCTTTTCATGAATCTTTACTGACCTTCTAGTGACAGACATACAAACTGTTAGAAGCTGTCTTGCATCTGTGCCCGACATGAAGAAGGAGGGTGAATAGAATGCAGTCTGTCACCCAGTCTCTCTCTTTACTCCGTGGGGAAGTAAGTTCCTCCAAAGAATTCATCTAGTTCACGATCCACTCTCTTTTCCACTTCAGCCCACCAGGAATCATGGTGGTATATGTCAACTGTTTCTACTTTGTATTTCTCAATGTGAATATTTAAAGAAATATGCACCCTCTCTCCATCCCACCCTCCATATATAAAAAACCACTTTCATGTGTGTCTTTAGGCTGTGGAGGACCATTCCCTTCTGTTCTTTTAATGTTGCACCAGGTTATAGACCACTGCAGAGTGAGTATTACAACCTCTTTTGCTTTTAGGGGCATGGGCTATAAATTTGGTGTGCTGGATGATGCTTCCTACTTAGCACATTTTCAAAGCTAAGAGATCAAGTGTAACCATTTAAAGAACTGAAGTCATAGCTATAACTGAAAAGCAGAATTTGAAGCTATAAGTCTTTGGTGGAGAGCAAGCAATAAAAAAAAAGCTGATTTATTATTATCTTGCAGTTTTTGCCTTACTGCCTCACACCAAATAAGTAATATACAGTGGCACAATTAGCATTAATCCAAAAAATGACTAAAATTCAGCATTAAGGAATATGAGAATAGCTAGGATTAATGTCACTTGACACCTTTGTAATTTTCCTTTTTCATGAGCAAGGCATAAGATTTACATTAAAAATACATCAGTAACCCCAGTGATCTTCCAAAGCAAACAGATGTACATAAAACCCGGACACAAGCTAAGAATGATTGAGATGCAAATATGGTGGAGCTTATTTCCTGCAGTAAGAAAAGAAATGAACAGATCTGAGATGTCAGCAGACTCTGAGTGGTCTCTAGCTCTATCCCTTGGGGCAAAGTCTGTTTAAGAAATGAAAAAAGTCATCTTTTTTTAGAGTGGCTAGTGCCATGAATGAGGTGAGGACACTGTCAGCTGTGGGGGAGGAGTTGTTTGTGACAGGCTTGATAGGGTTATTTTTAATTATACTTTAATATGTTGTGCATTGGGCATTGCATATATAAGGAGAGTGAGTGGTAAAGTGAATAAAGATCTTGTCTCAGACTTAGGAAGACTTGGGTTTACAAGTCCTGCCTCTGACCTGTGTTGGGCATGTGATTTTAGGCAAGAAATTTGCTTAATCTTTTGGCATTTCAGGTAACTTCTCCAGCTTTTAAGTTTCAGAATAATTGCAAATTTGCTCGCAGACAGAATTTCCTTATGGGGAGTTCCTTAGCACTGTTGAAAGGAATCACAATCTAAAGCTAAAAAAGGTTTGCTTCATTCAATAAAATAGGGACTGGACCTATCAATTAATTGATTAAAGGGAACTCCTAGAGGGATAAACTCCCTTCACCAATGCAGGTTGCCATGTCACCATTTCTCTACAATACATTGTCTTTTAAAATGTCCTAGAAAATTGAAAATTTTAAGTGACTTTACTAGCGTCATGCAGTCATTATGTGTTAAAGGTGGGACAGGTGACAGGTTTTTCTGGCTCTGAGACCAACTTGCTTTACATTATAGCATGCTGCTTCTCCATCTGGTATAAATGCCACTTTATATTGAATTTCCACAAAATAGAAGTAGCTGAAATTCTGCAATATAATCTGTTCTTTGAGAGGTATTTGTAATTCTCTTCTTTTTTGGCATGGACAGGACCTGCAAAGTCATGGGGTCTAACTACCCCTCTGTGAAGTATCCAAAGCAGTTCCATTCCAGTAACTGTGACTGACCAGATGAAAGACTAGGGGCTAGTACACATTGGCAGCAGTGTAATGATTTGGGATGGTGTTCACTAAGGAGGCCCTCTGAGCAACACTCAAAACAACAAATCTGTAATGGGTCAGAGATCATGGGCATAAATGGTTTTCCTGGAACAAAGAAATGACTCACTCATTCTAAGTTGAGTCTTTATAGCCCCCTGGAAACTAGTGCCTGGAGTCCAAATCTGAAACACTGAGAAGCTATACATAGATAAATGCAAAGATTTTGAGATCCACAAGTCAGAGTTAGACCTGTTAAATTATAGGTCCCTAAATATCATATTCTTCTAATAAGAGTCAGCATCCTGATATTTAAGGGAACCCAAGAAAGAGGTGAATATCTGTACAATTTGGATAAAAAGTATTTTCAGTCGAAATATCCAGTACAAAAGAAGATTTTTTAACTGAATTATTTCCCTACCCTTTTTGCTGCATTTGAAGTACAGACCCCAAAACACTGTAAAAGAAGCTATTCTTTTTCTTTCTTTTCTTTGTGTATGAAAATACAAGAGGGGTAGAAGAGTCTTTGCTAATGGGATTGGCTATACTGACTGAATGGACTGTTACTAAAGCACAGCAGACAGTGGAATTTGGAATCAGAAAGGCCAAGTTTCAAATGTTACATCTAATGTTTCACATTTATGTGGCAAACTACTTCAACTGTTTGAGCTTCCATTTCCTTAGCTATAGAATGAAGATAATATCTGCTAACTCTATGCCATGTCTTAGGAGACTCAAATTAAATAATATATGTTAACTATTTTGAAACTTGAAAAATTGTATAAGAATATCACATTAGTTTTGCTGTCTCATCTTCAGGATTAGATTGCTTTTAGAGAAAGTTAAATTGGCTATGAGTCACTGTGATATAGTAGAAAACTAAATAGATTTAGAATCAGAGGTTCTAAGTTTAAATTTTATCTTCATCATTTTAATAGGGGCAACATTAAACAAACCACTTGTACTATGTAGACCTCAGTTTCTTAATTTGTCAAATCAAGAAATTGGGCTAGATGAGCTTCAAAGTCCTAATCCAGCTCTGAATCTGTGATCACATGATAATACTTCAGTTCAGCTCACTGCAGATAGGGTCCAAATCTCTTTTCATAATAGTTCATAGAACTCACTGTCAAAAAGGCCTTACAATTCCCTGAATTTAGAAATGTGAAATTTCTTCATCCTCTTCAGCCACTCATTTAGCCTGCTTGGAGAGCCCACAATTCTGTTTTCTTTTTCTAATAATCAATCAACAATTTGTACCAGTAGTATGTTGTTATAGTTTCTGTGGCTCCAAGACAAGAGATTAAATATTCCTTGCTGTCAAAAAACTTATACAGTATTAGGGGAGACAACATGTATACATAGAAGGATATGTAAAACAAATACCTCAAGTAACCAGTTCTAAAGTTTTGACATCATCTATTTCTACCTATCCTGAATCCTCTTTCTTCACTCCTTTTTTTCTGGGGCAGCTTTCACAAGGATTTCATTTAAATATGATTTTGAAAAGTTGATCAGCTCAGTTCATGGTAACCTTTGGCCAAAAATATGAAAATGAATTTTTTTTTCCTCATGGGAAATGTGTGATGTTCAGAGTTGCTTTCTGGTAATGCTGCTGCTACTTTTTCATCTGTGACACCGATAGCTGTTCTCTGTGGGTGTGACTGTCCTCCCCTGGACTCTGCCTTCATCCATGGTTCACAAGTGGCTTGAAAGCCTGGCAAGCAAAAATCCTGTGAACAGTTTGTTTGGCATCATTTCACAGGAAGTGGAATTAAAAGAAGTACAACTTCAAATGGTGTTTGTTAGCTGCTGGGTCTCATAAGTCCCTTGCTGTTTGGAACACAGGAGGAGGGACAATTGGCCAGGAACCCAATCCTTCCTCCTGGAGCGCCATAGTGCTCTCCTTCTCCATATCTATCTTACTTTTTCCATTCCTAGTGCAAATAGACAAAAGCTGCTATTACAGAAGGTGAATCTGATAGCTTTTAATACATCACATCCACTAGGATGAAGGCATAATTGCTACTTTTATATTCATTTTACAGTGAATAGTAATTAGCCTTTGGCCCATTATAGTGTGCGAACATCAAATTACCCACCTGCTTTTTACCATGTCTCGTTAACTTAAACTATGTGCTTAAAATGTTATCAAAAACAACTCCTCCCTGACCCCTTCCCCTCAATCAGCATACTGACTTGGGTTAATTTATTTAGAAAAGTCTTGAACCAGAGAAGAGTAGTAGCCTCCCAATGTGTTCCTGTGTTAAGGATAAGTTCTAAAGAAAGCATTGATTATTTATCAGTAAAGACTATGCACCATTTAGTTGAATGGAATAAAAATACACTCCTATCTCTAACGACTGAGATGTCTTTTTCATCTGCTTCTGACATTATTTGCTGGACAATTAGCTAATTTATGAGGGTAATTTGATAACCACGTTATAAGATACAATGCCTTGGGAAGGGGGAACTAAAACAAACAACTCCCTAATATGCAGTCTTTTCCTGATTTGACAAGTACCAAAACAAAAGGGCCTAAAATTTCCTTCAGGGGAAGATGGATCTAAGGTAGAATCACTGGGTTCATCTTTTTTTTTTACCTAATTGATTATTATTTCTGTCATGTGAACTTAAAGCAAAACTTCACTATTATTCCCCATATCCTCACCCCATACAACAACAGTACAAAATGAAAACAGTCTCTGCAGGATGGTATTTCATTGTAGCTAATGTGAAACTATAGTAGAGTAACAGTCACAGAATAAAAAATTTAGAGCTCAAAAGGATCTTACGATTATTTAGGGTTCTCTCATTTCACAGATGAAGAAACTGAGGCTCAAAGCAGAAGTGGCTTGCCCAGGGTTACTCAAGCAAATATGCTCCTTAAGCAGAATTCATCTTTATATTTTTTTATCTGAATGAAATATATGCAACATTTCTAAAGATTGAATCTGATATGACAAGTTAGAAATACTGCTATCTCTTTAAAAAAACTTTTCTGTTAAAATGATATTTCTCTCTAGAATCACCCTTGGTTGCCCAGTAGAGATGCAATGTCAACTTTACCATAAAGACTCCAAAGACATCTGGAGACCCTGGAGATATGTCCTGTGAATGACCAAAAAAGATATCAAACATTAGAATCACAATTTGGTTTGCTTTATTATGTTAAAAATAAATAAGAAGAGTTTGGAGGGTAAAGCAAAAATGGCGGAGTAGTCAGGAAGCTGCTCAAGCTTTCCCAGTTTCTCTCGAAAACCCCATGAAACCAAGGCTCTAAATAGTCTGATGGATTCAAACCCCTCTCCAGCACTGGGTTGAAAAGGTGTTCAGCCCAGGCAAGATAGCTTCTGGGAAAGTTGGTGATAGAGTCTTAATTATAGCAAATCAGCAAATAAGATACTCACTCCTGGCTCAGTAGAGGAACAAATCAGTGGAACAGCTTCCAGTCCCAGTTCAGAAGGCAAACTCTAGGAAACCGGGCTATATCCTGAGAAGACTAAGAAAAGCTGCCCCTGCAAATACAAAGGGCCCTTGTGCTCAAAACCAAGGCTCAGAGCTGCACAGAGAGCTTGGGACAGTGCTCCCTCTACCCCAGGAGTAGAGCTCAACTACAAAGTTAAAAAAAAAAAAGAGGAAACAACAAAAGAAAAGGAAAGAAAATGAGCAAGAAACAGAAAAGAATATTGACCATAGAAAGCCATTATGGTGACAGGGCACAATTCAGATGAGGATAGAATGTCCACAGAAGAAATCTCAAAGAATGAGATAATTGATCTCAAGTCCAAAGAGGCTTTTGGAAATGCTCATAAAAGACTTGGCAAAAAAGACAGGTAGAAGAAAAAAATTAGAAAAGAAATGAGAGGTATGCAAAAAAGAATTAACAACTTATAAAAGGAAGGCAATTCTTTAAAAAAAATATTATCTCGAAGAAGAAATACTGCAAGTTGCAAGACAAAAACAATTCAAATATGAAGGGGCAATGGTCAGAATTACCCAGGATTTGGCAGCTTCTACAATAAAGGACTGGAGGGCCTAGAAAAACATATTCAGGAAGGTAAAGAATTAATTATCCAGTGAGAATCAGCATCATCTTTCAGGGGTGGAGATGGATTTTTAATGAAGTAAGAGATTTTCAATCATTTCTACTGGAAAAAAACCCAGAAAATTTAATCTACAAACACAGGGCACAAGAGAAGCATAGAAAGGTAAACAGGGGAAAAAGATATACTTAAAGGTTAAACTGTTTACATCCCTAGATTGAAAAACAATATTTACAATGCTTCAAAAACTATATCTGTCACTGGAGAGACAAAGGGGGGCATTATATGGATTGTGGGTGTAGTTGTGAATGGACTCAGATGTGATAAAATCAAAGAAAAAGACATTAAGGAGCGAAAAAAAGGTCTATTGGAAAAAGAAGAAAAGGGAGGTAAATTGGGACAATGACTTTACACCAAGAGGCTCAAAAGACCTAGTGCAAGCTAGGGGGAAAAGAGGAAGGGTATCAGCACTGTCTGAAAATTGATCTCATCAGTTTTGGCTCTAAGAAGGAATAGCTTAATCATTCAGTTTGTACAGAAATTCATTTAATCCTATAAAGAAGTAGGAGGAGAAAGAGGAAACAAAAAGGGAGGGACAGAATAGAAGAGAGGACAGAAGCCTTGGGGGAAAAAATGAGAGAAGAAGGGAAGGGTTGATAAAGATAAGGTAGAGAGTCAAGTGGGTGAAAAAATTACTAAGGGAAGGGGGAGGGTGGTAAGAGAGAAGATAATGGTTGGGATGGATAAAAAAATACATGGCGAAGAACAGGATGGAAAGAGAGAACAAATCTATATACAAGGGAGAAAATAGGATGGAGAGAAATTCAGAGTTGGTAATCATACCTGTTAATGTGAATGGGATGAACAGCAGAGTGGATTAAAAAACAGAGTCCTACAATATGTTGGTTACAAGAAACACATTTTACAAAGAGAGACACATACAGAGTAAATTTAAATGACTGGAACAGAACTTATTATGCTTCAGCTGAAGTAAAAAAAAAAGCAAGGGTAGCAATTCTTGTCTCAGATAAAGCAAAAGTAAAAATGATGTATTAAAAGAGATACAGAGGGAAAGTACAACTTGATAAAAGGTACAGGGAATAATAAAATAGTAAGGATACTAAATGTATATTCACTAAGTGGTAGAGCAGGCATATTCTTAGAAAAGATTTTAAGCCAGTTACAGGAAGAAATAAATAGCAAAACCATTCTAGTGCAGACCTCAACCTTCCCCTCTCAGAATCAGACAAATCTAACCACAAAAAAAAGAAAGAAAGAAAACTAGATATGGTTTCTGGAGAAAATTGAATAGGGACAGAAATAAATGCATCTTTTTCTGAGCAGTATATAACACTTTAACAAAAATTGACCATGTATTAGGATATAAAAACCTCATAATCCAATGCAGAAAGGCAGAAATAGTAAAGGTTTCCTTTTCAGATCACAATGCAATAAAAAATTATATTTAAAAAAGGCCAGGGAAAGAAAATAAAAACCAAATGAAAATATAATAATTTAATTCTAAAGAATGAGTAGCTCAAACAATAAATCACAGAAACAATCCTTGGTTTCATTCAAGAAAATGACAATAATGAAACAACACACTAAAACCTATGGGATGCCGCCAAAGCAGTTCTTAGGGGAAATTTCATATCTCTAAATAGCTACATCAATAAAATGGAGAAGGAGCTCAATGAATTGGGCATGCAACTAAAAAAGATGGGAAAAGAACAAATTAACCCTCCCCAATTAATTACCAAATAAGAACTTTGAAACTCAAAGGAGAGGTTAATAAAATAGAATAAGAAAACTATTGAACTAATAAACAATAGTAAAAATTGGTTTTATGAAAAAACTAACAAAATCAATAAATCTTTGGTTAATTTGATCAGAAAAAGGAAAGAAAAAACCAAATTAGCAGCATCAAAAATGAAAGAGTTGAACTTGCGTCCAATGTAAAAGAAATTAAAGCAATAATTCAGAACTCTTTTGCTCAACTTTATGGCAGCAAGCCTGACAATCTACTTGAAATGGATGAATATTTACAAAAATATAAATTGCCCAGGTTAACAGAAGAGGAAATAAAACACTTAATAGTCCCATTTTAGAAAAAGGAATCTCCAGGGTCAGATGAATTCATAAACCAAACATTTAAAGAACAATTCATTCCAATACTATGTAAACTATTTCTAAAAATAGGTAAAGAAGGAGCACTGCCAAATTCCTTCTGTGACATAAATATGGCACAAAAGCTAGAGGAAATAAATTATCACTCTTTGCATATGATATGATTATGTGCTTAGAGAATCCTAGAAAATCATCCAGAAATGTCCTGGAAACAATTCACAGCTTTAAGAAAGTTGCAAGATATAAAATAAACCCACTTATATCATCAGCATTTCTATATATTACTGAAAAAGCCCATCAGCAAGAGATAGAAAGAGAAAATCCATTTAAAATTACTATAGACAAAATGAAATACTTGAGGGTGTACCTGCCAAGCTGAACACATGAACTATATGAATACAATTACAAAACACTTCTCACACAAATAAAATTAGATCTAAGAAACTGGAATAACATCAATTGTTCATGGCTATTCTGACCTAATATAATAAAAATGACAATTCTGCCTAAATTGGTCTACTTGTTCAGCACCATACTAATCAAACTACCAAAACATTTTATAGAACTAGAAAAATAATAACAAAATTCATCTGGAAGAACAAAAGATCAAGAATACCAAGGGAATTAATGAAAAAAAAATACAAAGGATGATGGCATAGCAGTGCCAAACCTAAAACTATAATAAAGTAGCAGTAATCAAAAGCATTTGCTACTGGCTAAGAAATAGGGTGGTGAATCACTGGTTTAGATTAAGATACACATGACACAATAATCAAGACTTATAGCAATCTAGTATTTGATAAATCCCCAAACTGCAATATCCGGAATAAGAACTCCCTGTTTGCTGATGGACGTGGCTCTCTTCAACAATGAGATGATTCAAACCCGTTCCAATTGTTCAGTGATGAAGAGAACCATCTACACCCAGGGAGAGGAATGTGGGAACTAAGCATAAACCACAACATAGCATTTTCACTCTTTCTGTAGTTGTTTGATTGCATTTTTTTCCCTCAGGTTATATTTTTCTTTTTTTTCTTTTTTTTTAATTAAAGCTTTTTTATTTGCATAACATATGTATGGGTAGTTCCTCAGCATTGATCTTTACAAAGCTTTCTGTAACAAATTTTACCCCCAGTCCCCACACCTCCCCTAGATGGCAGGAAGTCCATTACATGTTAATAATGATAAAATACTTGACAAGTTGTTGTGTAAGAAAAATCCTATCTACAAGAAAAAAATCAGAGAAAGGAAACACACTGTAAGCAAACATCAATAAAGAGCATAAAAATGTTATGTTGTAGTCCACATTTCATATCACTCTCTCTGGATGTATATGGCTTTTTTAAACGGAACAATTGGAACTGGCTGGAGACATTTCTTTGTTGCAGAGAGCCATGTCCATCAGAGTTGATCATCATATAATATTGTTGTTGCTGTGTATAATGATCTCCTGGTTCTGCTTGTTTCACTCAGCAACAGTTCATGCAAGTCTCTAAGGCCTCTCTGAAATCATCCTGCTGGTCGTGTCTTACAGAGCAATAATATTCCATAACATTCATATACCACAATTTATTCAGCCACTCTCCAATTGATGGACATCCATTCAGTTTCCAGTTTCTAGCCACTACAAAAAGGGCTGCCACAAACATTCTTGCACATGTGGGTCCCTTTCCTCCTCTAAGATCTCTTTGGGTTATAAGCCCAATGGGAACACTGCTGGGTCAAAGGGTATACACAGTTTGACAGCCTTTTGAGCATAACTCCAAATTGCTCTCCAGAATGGTTGGATCCGTTCACAGCTCCACCAACAATGTATTAGAGTCTCAGCTTTCCCACATCCCCTCCAGCATTCATCATTATCTTTTCCTGTCATTTTAGCCAATCTGACAAGTGTGTAGTAGTACCTCAGAGTTGTCTTAATTTGCATTTCTCTGATCAATAGTGATTTGGAGCAACTTTTCATATGACTAGAAATGGTTTTAATTTCATCATCTGAAAATTGTCTGTTCATATCCCTTGACCATTTATCTGTTGAAGAGTGGCTTGAATTCTTATAAACATGAGAAAATTCTCTATATATTTTAGAAATGAGGCCTTTATCAGAACCATTAAATATAAAGATGATTTCCCAATTTGGTGCTTCCCTCCTAATCTTGTCTGCATTAGTTTTGTTTATACAGAAACTTTTTAACTTAATATAATCAAAATTATCTATTTGGTGTTCAATTAAGAATTCCAGATCTTCTTTGGACATAAATTTATCCCATCTCCACAGGTCTGAGAGGTAAACTATACTACGTTCCTCTAATTTGCTTACAATATCACTCTTTATATCTAGATCATGAACCCATTTAGATCTTATCTTAGTATGTGGTGTTAGGTGTGGGTCAAGCCCTAATTTCTTCCACACTTTCCAATTTTCCCAGCAGTTTTTGCCGAATAGTGAGTACTTATCCCAAAAGCTGGGGTCTTTGGGTTTATCAAACACTAAATTTCTAAAGTTATTACCTAGATTGTCCTGATATCCTATCCTATGCCATTGATCAACTGCTCTATTTCTCAGCCAGTACCAAATGGTTTTGATGACCGCTGCTTTATAATATAGTTTTAGATCTGGTACAGCAAGGCCACCTTCATCTGCCTTTTTTTTCATTAATTCCCTTGAAATTCTTGACCTTTTGTTCTTCCAAATGAACTTTGCTACTATTTTTTTCTAAATCTGTAAAATAATTTCTTGCGAGTTTGATTGGTATGGCACTAAATCAGATTAGTTTGGGTAGTATTTTCATTTTATTATATTTGCTCGGCCTACCCATGAGCACTTAATTTTTTTCCAACTGACTAGGTCTGATTTTATTTGTGTGGAAAATGTTTTGTAGTTTAGTTCATATAGTTTCCGACTTTTCCTTGGCAGATAGATTCCCAAATATTTTATACTATCATCCGTTATTTGGAATGGAATTTCTTTTTGTATTTCTTGCTGCTGAACTTTATTGGTAATATATAAAAATGCTGATGATTTATGTGGATTTATTTTGAATCCTGCAACTTTGCCAAAGTTGTGAATTGTTTCTAGTAGTTTTTTAGTTGAGTCTCTAGGGTTCTCTAAATATACCATCATGTCATCTGCAAAGAATGATAATTTGGTTTCTTCATTACATACTTTAATTTCTTTTATCTCTTTTTCTTCTCTTATTGCCAAAGCTAAAATTGCTAATATAATATTAAATAGTAATGGTGACAGTGGGCAGCCTTGTTTCACTCCTGATCTTATTGGGAATGGTTCTAGTTTGTCTCCATTACTTACAATGCTTGCTGTTTGTTTTAAGTAGATGCTACTAATCATTTTAAGGAAGAGCCCATTTATTCCTATACTCTCTAGTGTTTTTAATGGGAATGGGTGTTGGATTTTATCAAATGCTTTTTCTGCATCTATTGAGATAATCATATGGTTTTTATTAGTTTGGTTATTAATATAATTGATTATGCTAATAGTTTTCCTAATATTGAACCAGCCCTGCATTCCTAGTATAAATCCTACTTGGTCATAGTGTACTATCCTGGCGATGACTTTCTGTAATCTCATTGCTAATATCTTATTTAAGATTTTTGCATCAATATTCATTAAGGAAATTGGTCTATAGTTTTCTTTCTCTGTTTTCACCCTACCTGGTTTAGGTATCAGCACCATATCAGTATCATAGAAGGAATTTGGTAGTATACCTTCTATCCCTATTTTTTCAAATAGTTTGTATAGTATTGGAATTAATTGTTCTTTGAATGTTTGGTAGAATTCACATGTAAATCCATGGCCCTGGAGATTTTTTCTTAGGGAGTTGGTTAATAGCTTGTTCTATTTCTTTTTCTAATATGGGGCTATGTAAATAATTTATTTCCTCTTCTGTTAACCTGGGCAATCTATATTTTTGTAGATATTCCTCCATTTCATTTAGATTATCAAACTTACTGGCATAAAGTTGGGCAAAGTAACTCCTAATTATTATTCTAATTTCCTCTTCATTAGAGGAAAGTTCTCCCTTATCATTCTTGAGACTAACAATTTGATTTTCCTCTTTCCTTTTTCTTATCAAATTAACTAAAGGCTTATCTATTTTGTTGGTTTTTTCATAGAACCAACTCTTAGTTTTATTTATTAAATCAATAGTTTTCTTATTTTCAATTTTATTAATTTCCCCTTTTATTTTTAGAATTTCCAATTTGGTATTTAATTGAGGGTTTTTAATTTGTTCTTTTTCAAGTTTTTTTTTTGATAATAAGCCCAATTCATTGATCTTTTCTTTCTCTATTTTATGCAAGTAAGCATCTAGAAATATAAAATTGCCCCTTATAACCGCTTTGACCTTATCCCACAAATTTTGGTATGTTTTTCTTGTGCAGCAAGATAGTATAAATATGTATATGTATGTTGGATTTAGCACATATTTTAATATATTTAACATGCATTATACTACCTGCCATGTAGGGGAGGGGGCAAGGGTGAAAGAAGGGAAAAATATGGAACAGAAGGTTTTGCAAGGGTCAGTGTTGAAAAATTACCCATGCATATGTTTTGTAAATAAAAAGCTTTAATAAAATTAAAAATAAAAAATGAAATATATTTAATCAAAAAAATAAAGTTCATTTCAAAAGGTAAAACAAAAAGAACTCCCAGTTTGACAAAAATTGCTGGGAAAACTGGAAAATAATATGTCAGAAATTTGTCATAGACCTACATCTCACATCCTATACCAAATTAAAGTCAAAATGAGTATGATTTAGGCATGAAGGATGATACCATATACAAATTAGGAGAACAAAGGATAATTTACCTATCACACCTTCGGAGAAGGGAGGAATTCATAACCAAAGAAGAACTAGAGAACATTATGAAAGGCAAAATGGACAATTTCAATTTTGTAAAGTTAAGAAGTTTTTGCACAAACAAAACTAATGGAAACAAGATTAAAAGGGAAATATAAAGCTAAGAAAAAAATCTTTACATCCAGTATTTCTGATAAAGGTCTAATTTCTAAAATATATAAAGAATTGTATCAAATTTATGAGAATACAAGTCATTTCCCAATTGATAAATGGTCAAATGATATGAATGGACAATTTTCAGATTATAAAATTAAAGCCATTTGTAGTCATATGAAAAAAATGCTCCAAATCATTATTGATCAGAGAAGTGCAAATTAAAACAACTCTGAGGTACCACCTCACATCTCTCAGATTGGCTAAAATGACAGGAAAAGTACTGATAAATGTTGGAGGGGTTGGAGGGGAAAACTGATACACTAATGTATTGTTGGTGGAATTGTGAAATTATCCAACTATTCTGGAAAGCAATGTGGAACTATGCCTAAAGGGCTATAATACTGTGCATACCCTTTGACCCAATGGAGCCATTACTGTTTTGTATCTCATGGAAATCACCAAAAAGGGAAAAGGACCTACATGTGCACAAATGTTTGTAGCAACTCTTTGTGGTAGCAAAGAATTGGAAAAAAGAATGTAGATTCCTATCACTTGGGGAATGACTGAGCAAGCTGTGGTACATGAAGGTAATGGAATATTATTGTTCTATAAAAAAATTATGAAGACACTGATTATAGAAAGACCTGGAAAGATCTACATGAACTTAGGCTGAGCAAAACAAGCAGGACCAGATATACATTGTACATAATAACAGCAAGAATGTGGATTGACCAACTATGAAAAATTTGTTTCTTCTCAGTGGTTCAGTGATCCAAAGCAATCCCAAAAGACTTTGGACAGAAAATGCCATCTGCATGCTGAAAAAAATCTAAGGAAACTGAATATAAATGAAGACATGCTATGTTCACTTCTTTTTTGTTTTGTTTTGTTTTTTGTTTTTAATCTCTTCCTTTATTTTTCCCTTTTGCTCTGATTTTTCTCTACCAACATGATTCATAAAGCAATGTGTATTAAACATAAATAAACTTACTATAAATAAAAAAAAATAAGAAGAGAAATAGCTATAGTCATTAATATGTTCAGACAATTAAGGATTTGGAGTGCTTCCAGGATCACATGTTAGGCTATCTCCAGGGTCTACATCTAACCTTGTTTGCATAGCAGTAGATTTGAGTATATGTTTAAAATGGAGGATCAACATAGTGCAATTTTGAAAACTAGATGTTCTACAAGAGGCAATTTGCCAATTTAGCTCTGCTGCAATGAAAACAAAACAAAACAAAACAAAAAAAACCCACAAAAAAAGTTTGGGAGTCTCAAGAATCTTCTTGCAAGCACTGATAGGAGTAGCAAATTGAGACACAAATTGTGTTTTAAAGGGGAAAAAGATGATCCATTTTGAATGGAGAGAATGAAAACTATTTGTTTTTATTTTTATTTATTTTTTTAGTGCTGAGTGTGAGACAGAAGCTAGATAGAAAATTTCAGCCAAATGAGTGGCAAATAAGAAAAATCATCATGAGGCTATCATGTACAGCTAACTAATTTCGTCACTGTGTGCTAATTTCTTATTTATGAAAAATCAGTATGAGACCTTCTAAGTCTCTTCTAAGGGGGCTGTATAAAATTACTTCAATTATCAGAACATCTTAAAAAAAGTTTTCTTTTCTCAACATTAAGATGAACTATCTCATCATTATCAATTAAAGAACTCCTGAAGTCTTTGAAAAGAGGACTTGTTTGCTTAAAAGACGTGAAGGTCATACTCACACTGTAATAGTCAATGAGAAACAGTCATTTGTTATTTTTAAGCAGGCTGTCATTTAGGCATTATGAAGATGAATAACATTTGTTATTAACTAATAATCCTCCAGTTGATTATGGAGAAAAGACACTTGCAGACACCTTATGTGCCTTTCTTAGTTTCTGGATTATTAATTCATTTTGATTAAACTGTAAACAAAAATTAAGAGGCTTGTTCTCTAAATTTAGTGACTAGTATGCAGCTACTCTTTGGTCCATGGTCTTTTCAGTTGCATATGTTATTTGCCGACTGCTCGTGCAACGTTGCAAAAACAAAGTTCATTTTTTAATATCAAACAGATTGTCAATGGATCATATGCTGCCTCTATTAAGGTTAGTTTTTGGATGCCTGCCTTCCTGAAGAGAGTTAATGAAGCTATAAGTTACCTGTACGGCTTCATTTGGAATCAAGCCTAATTATCTGGATCTTGGCCACATTCTGGAGTGTCCGAGCTTAGTTTCTAAAGCAGATGGAGTCACTCAGGAATGACTTCATTTGTATTAATTTGTTGCACTGTCTTTTGCTATTCATCTCAGGCAAAGCTTCTTGCTTTTGTAGTACAGTTCAATTGGGAAAAAAAAAAGATAAAAGTATGTTAGTCAAGAATTAAAAAAAAAAGTCACTCCTTATATCCACTGATACTAATACTCCCACCCAAAGTTAATTAAATGGTATCCACCTTAGGGCAGTTGAGTGGTGCAAGAAAGCCATTATGCTGCTTAAAATTTATGAGGCTTTTGTTTCTTGGAATTAGTCAGATGACCAACACATTGATCTAATACTTTGAAAAAAATATTCTGGAGTCCCTTTTTATGCTATCAGGTTTGGAAGGGGATTTAGAGAATACATAGAACACAGGTCCTTTAGGGTAATTCCAATTTTGGGAAACCGAGGAGATCAGATGACCTGTTGAGGTTTTAAAAAAAAGAAAAAAAAAACTGAAAACTACAATGATAACTTCATCACAACATAAATGGTGATAATTACACCATCTTTTATTTAGGTAGGATCTTTCTCAAGGGCAAATAACACAGGTCTAAGATATCAAATAAATCATTTCTTAAATAGTTTAAACAATCTAAAACTGGAAGGAATTTTAGTAGCCATCAGATTCAATTCTCTCATTTTATAAGTGAGAAAATGGAGGCATAGGAAGATTGAGTAATTTTCCAAGGAAACTTTATCAGTGGTGTAATTTGAACCCACTGACTCTACAGTACTATTTCTAGTATACTGCACTCTCAAGGTTCTTATATTGTTACAGTTGCATAGATTTGCCTATATATATATATATATATATATATATATACATATATATATATATTCCTACTTGGTAAAGAAAGAGAATAGGTTTTGAATTCATTGTTTGTTTGGTCAATAAATATATGTTCTTACTCGTGAGTTGAAAGTAGGATCTGATTTTCACATGATAATAATTCTATCTAAGGGATGTAAAAATGTTCTAATGAAAAGTAGAAATTGCTAATGTTACCAAATTAACTACATTCATAATGTTTCCAGATGTATTCAACTATTTGTATGTTTGGCACTGTGACAACATAATTCCTCGATGATTAGCCAAATTTTTCATTTGCCATGGAGAAAAAGAAAAAAAAATCTGCCATTAAGATCAGCTGCATGCAATAATTGAACACAACGTATTTGGCAGTAGCAAAATAGTAATAACAATGATAATAATAGTAACATTTATAGAGACAAAGTGATTTCACATGCATTACCTATGTAATCTTGTGTACCAAATTGTAGCTTCCTTAGTTTTTTCTTTCCTTAAAAAAGCCTATCAATAAATTTTTTTAGAAACTTCTAACTAGGGGCAGCTAGGTGGTGCAGTGGCTAGAGCACTAGCCCTGAAGTCAGGAAGGACCAGAGTTCAAATCTGGTCTCAGACACTTAACACTGCCTAGCTGTGTGACCCTGGACAAGTCACTTAACCTCAATTGCCTCAGGAAAAAAAATAAATAAAAAAAGAAACTTCTAACTATATTTGAGTGAGGGAAAATATTTCTTTTCCTATTTCTACAATAAATCAGAAACTGACTTAATTTTTTTTAATATTCCAACCTCTTCATTGAGAAAATCATATTTGAATAGATGTTCAAGTTCTCTTCTAGCTTCAATATTTTGTAATCGTATATTTCAATGATTTCTAGGATTCAAGTATGCATTATTTCTTTTTGTGAATTCCCATTGATATAAAAAAAACATGGATTAAGAGGGTGGGAGATCCTGAGCATTTGTCTATAATATTATATTTATCTCATACATTTATTGCTTTTTGATGAAATTACTGTTTCTAAAACTGTACAATATTTCCTGTCATCTTAATGGGGTTTAATTATACACTTTTTTATGCCAGTTAGAAGTACGAGAGTCATGTCAGTCAGGAGGAACAATCATTTTAATAGCATCCATTCGTAAACAGTAAAATAAATCAGATTACTTCATCTGTTTAAATCACATTCTTACCCCCAACCTCATTAAAAGAAGATAACTTAATTTGAAAAGATCAGATATATTAATCAAAATCAGAATCCCCAGGTACGTAGGAGAATGAATCCAATGAAAAGGAAATTTATCATTTATTTTTGTTAATATCTGAGCAGAGAGATATGCAAGGAAAATCTAGCAGATGATTTTTACCTTCATGTCAAAACAGCTGATTTCCATGAAATTTCTGTGTGAAAGGTTGAGTACATCCAATTGATATTTATTTTTAATGTATAAAGCTATATATGTTCATATGACCTATATGTTCTACTTTGCTACAAGTATCATTTTTACTCCAGGATCAAGGGATTGTATATCAGAGTGGTTTGTAAAGATTCAATCTAACCTAAAAAGAACTTATTAAGTATCTTTTATATATAATGCATTGTGTTGAGAATAAAAAGACAAAATAGAAAAGTGGCCTTGTCTTCAAAGAGCTTATGCTCCTCTTGGAGGATATATAATCTATAAATAGGTAAATATGCATATGGTAATTTGAGAAGATAATTTGAGTTGTCTTCTGACAACTAAGAGGATCAGGAAATAGTTCATGATCCAGGAATTGAGCCTGATAAAAAGTCAATGATTCTGAGGGGCAGGGTTAAGAAGTGAGAGAAGGAGCATTCCAGGAATAAGAGAAAGAAAGTCTTTACAAAGATACAAGGTAGAGAATAGATGCATTTATCATGTGTCACAAGAAAACGTATGTAAAAATGTCAGGTTATTATCCTTCTGACAAATGATTATGTCCTCTTTAAATGCAAGTTATGAATTACTGATAAAAATTTTATTTTAAACCCAAACAGGAAATTAAATCTATTCCAAAGTGATAAAATATTGTCCTATTTCAAGAGATAAAGAAGCAATAATTATTGTCATCAGTTATTAGCTTGAACAGAGAGATATCTACTGAAACATCTATATCTTCTAATTCTTTAAAAATTAAAATTCCAGCTCTCCAGGTATCATCTTGGTATAGTTGACAAGCCAGATGAAAGAAAACTGTTCAGAAGAATGAGGAAAAGATTCATTAAAATGGAATTTGTTGCTTTTCATATGAATAAGTGATAAAGGACAAAGCATTTATTATATACTTATAATATGTCACATACTTTGCTAGTGTTGGGGATAAAATCCACAAAAACAAGACAGTTTTTATCTTCAAGGAGTTTACATTCTAATGGGGGAAGACAGTCTATAAAAGGGATTCTTGGAAAGGTGGGGAGGAGGCAGTCTCACTGAGATGGTTTAGATGTGATTGGATTGTAATGTGGAGGTCTCTGGACAAGATCAGGTCAAAGCTCATCTCTTAGAGTCTCAGGGTCAGAATTCTAAATTCTCCTAGGAGGTAGATAGGAAGAATGCAATTGATGGAATCAATGGGGCATGATCTGGAAATGGTTCTAGAGTGACATGAGGATCTTATTGTGAGGCATTTAGTATTACTAATTCATTTTCCACTGAAGTCTAGTGTAATAATAAAAGGGTGTTCTATTAAATATTTTGTAACATATGTCCTTAGAACTCACATAGGTGCCAACCCTCACAACTTTGAAAATTTGAAGAGAAAGTTGCTATCTAGTAGAGCAAAATACGTATCAAGAATAAGTGTATCTTGCCCTTTAGAAATCAATGACTGGCAATAATTGAAGCCACAAATGATTTATTTTCTCAGTTGGTTGCATAAATTTATTTTGTGCAAGATATACATTTTTTGCCACTTAGCAGTCTTGCTGGGATTTGGAAATAAAAATGGTCTTCAATTTATATGCTTCCCAGTATCATGGTGGTGACTACATCTGGTTGAAAGCAACAAAAGCATCTGGAAAAGGCAGCATGCTATGAATGGAAACATAGCTACCCCATTAGCCAACTGGGCAATTCAATCAAAATGCTCCAACCATTTGTATAGATTGTGACTTGTTGAAATCATAACAAAAGTTTCAGATATTACTTTGTGTGAAATT
This sequence comes from Myrmecobius fasciatus, assembly GCA_023553655.1. Lineage (NCBI taxonomy): Eukaryota > Metazoa > Chordata > Mammalia > Dasyuromorphia > Myrmecobiidae > Myrmecobius > Myrmecobius fasciatus. The sequence goes on from JAJPUD010002135.1 coordinate 226,747, forward strand.
AGTATGGAGTATTTTCAGGTGTTTTGGCTATCCCATTTGTATTCTTAACTTTCAATCTCAAAGTGAAATATATTCACCAAGTTGACTTCTTTATGTGGCAAATAGAGAGTTGATTATTTGTTATTAGTTAACAATGCTATGAATCAAGGCTTAAGGCAAGGATCGTGTGGAATAAATATTTGTAGCCCATACCATTCCCAGCACAATGCTTTGCCACACAGCTGCCACTCATAAATTTTTTGGTCAATTTTCAATGCCAAAAAATGTTGTATTTTTGTTGCAGAAAAGCTAAACAAAAATAATTATTTATTTTTTATGACTCCAATTCAGAGGGGGCAGAGGGAATTTTGTATTTATTTGAATTTGTAATCCTTTTATGCACTGCCTCATAGTAAAATAGTAAAATGATACGATTAGTTTGTTGAGGTTCAAGACAAAGTTAAAAACCTTTGATTTTCTGAAATTTCAAACCAGCATGACGTAAAGGAAATAGCAATAGGCTGAGAATCAGAAGATTTGCATTCCAACCTGCAGTATGCTCTTGCACAAATCTGTTAACCTCTTTAGGTCGACGTTTTCTCAATTATAAAATGATATGAACTCTGAGGACACTTTCAGTTCCAAATTTATATTATTAACCTTTTCCTAATTAAATTAATGTTTAGCTCAATTTTTTCAGTTAATTTTTGCCTACACCAAAAATAATGGATTAAAATAACTGAGTGAAGTTGAGTAGATAATTAGTTTAAAGAGTTTCTGATTCTGTTAGAATCTGCAAGAGAAGGATATTCATGGACCCATAGCTACCCCATTAGCAAACTGGTCAATTCAATCAAAATGATCCAACAGTTTGTATAGATTGTGATTCTTGTAATCATATCAAAAGTTTCAGATATTTATTCCCTCCTAATTACTTTGTGTAAGATTAATATGTAATATCTTCAGTTGTTTTAGAAATTGTCCATTTGTACTCTTGACATTCAGTCTCAAAGTCAAAGAATCCTTTGATTCTGATGGGATTTCTCAGTTATTCAATGTTGTCCAGAACTTGGGCTACCTAAGATGCTTCTTGTTTTCTAGAAGAAGGAAGAAAATTGTCTTCCTGATTCCCATGGATAAAAAAAAGAGAAAGACCATTATTAGCAAAAACTGTCATTCCCCTACAGACATTTTCTCTTTAACTGGCTATTTTGTCTTTACATTTTTCCCTTTGAAGTTACATTTTTTTTAATCTACATGAATTTAGATAATGCCTCAGCATCTTTCTCAAATAGTATTAGATATCTGTTTACCCTGAAGTCTTTTTTAAAAAGAATTTATGGCTATAAAATCCAAATTTGTGAGAACCTATACCTTTCAAAATATTAAACAAAGCTAGGGGGAAAAACTTTACCCAATTCAGTAAACAATAATTAAGCACCTTTAAAAAGCAAGAGATGAGCACCAGCCCTGAAGTCAGGAGGACCTAAGTTCAAATCTGGTCTCAGACACTTCCTACCTGTGTGACCCTGGGCAAGTCACCTAACCCCAATTGCCTCAGCAAATAAATAAATAAATAAATAAATAAATAAATAAATAAATAAAATAAAAATAAAAAGCAAAAGATGAAGTTTTTTTCTCTATATAGACACCTAAAATTGTGTCTTTTAAAAACCTATGTTCTCACAGTCATGGCTTTAGATCTAGAAAGAGCAATGTAGATGAGTGAATACAAACTCCTTATTTATAGACTTGGAAACATGATTAAAATATCAATTTGACTTGCTTAGGATCTTTTAGGTAAATTGCATCAGAACCTAAACTTAAATGTACATCCTCTAACAAGAAATGCAAGTATCTTTGATCTTTCTTTCTCCTCACTATACCTCTATCAGGATTTTATAGCACTTAGTTGAGTTTGTGCTCTGGCTTGACAAGAATTTTGCATCTATATGCAAAAACCACATGATACTCCGGTAAATGTTATCACCTGCATCTCTGGGGTAAAAAATATCAGCATGGCACTCTTAAGTTTAAGCTTCATTACTAATAATTTTCTCCATCCCTTCCTTAAGTCTAGAAAAAACTAACAAAACAATAAATCAAGTCCTAATTTGTAATATTTGCTAGTTCCTGAAATGTAAAATACTCATACTGAAAATTTAACTATCAGCTTCCATGAGTTGGTCTGAGCTAGTTCAAGGATACCATTGGTTTCAGCAGTAATATAAAGAACATCAGGTCTTTCTCTCACTCTAGGAAGAATCATGAAACTCTCAAGTGGATCCTATGTGTAAAGAGTTAAAATGAATGGGCAAACTGGGAGCAATGGATTGATCAATGGGGATTGTTGTTACTGGTGATGTAGTTTTACATCCTGGGTTTTACCCTCTTTTAACTTGGAAATTTATTGAAATAATTGACCCTTAATGAGCAAAAGTACAATTCCTATCTTACTGTATTATTTGTACAGTAAAATCTTTTTCATAATTTGATGAATTAAAGTTCTATGTATTATTCTTCAATATGGCATTACTAATAACCCCTTATATTTGTATAGCACTGTAGAATTTTGCCAGCTAATTTTACATGCATGATATCTCATGGTTCTCACACAAGCCCTTTGAAAAAAACATTATGTAATATGTTTAGAAAATTTTGAATTTCTTCATGTGGAAACATATTCTATAATTTAGCTCTTCCTACCTTTCCAGTCTTCTTAAACCTTACTCCCTAACAAAAAAAAAATTCTTTGATCTAGTTAAAATGACCTCTTCCATGTTCCACAAACAAGTCTCTACATCTCACAGCTTCAAATATTTCTTTGTCTATTTCCCATGCCTAGAATACTCTTCGTCTTCCACTCTATTACACTTACTGTTTTTCCTTACATTTTTACTAAAATCTCACTTTCTACAGAAAACCTTCCCTAACTCCTCTTAATTCTAGTGTCTTCCCTGTCGTGGTTATTTGCTATTTATTCTGTCTATAGTTGGCTCCATATATATTTGCATGTTAATTCTTTACATTGAAAGCTCCTTAAGGGTAGGGACTGTCCTTTTGTCTCTTATTTGTATTACCAACACTTAACACACTTCCTGGCACATGGTAGGAACTTAATAAATACTTATTTGTTGAATGATGTTAGTAAATGAGTATTAAAGAGTCACCAGTGACTCAGAGATTAAGTGATGTGCAGGCTTAAATAGCCAGCAAATACCACAGGCAAGATTTAAACCCATATTTTCATGACTGCTAGTTCAGGGATCTGTTTACTATACTATGATTCTTCTCTGAGCTAAGCATTATTCACTACTTTTATACAGATAAAAAACCAAGGCTTGCAAAATGGCCAAGTGGTTTTTCCAAAGCCAAATAATTAGAAAATGACTGAACCTAGATAGAATAGAGGTATCCTGATCTCATTTAAGATGAATATAATTTTGGCCTCTAGATATACAGTCTAAAGTGACATTTCTTTTTTATTAAAAAAATTGTTTAGTTAATTACAGATTAATGAACACAGTCACAATAGAATGATTTTGTCCACTTACCCAAGACAATAATATATTTTTGCATTTTACTATTTTCAGAGGTATCTAAGACATGTAATAGATTTCATAGGGAGGGCCTTTCATGCTCTCTCTCATTATCTTGTTCAACCCAAATCTGAGGCAGAATTTGCTTTGCTACATCATCAGCAATAGTCAGAAAACTTCTACTTGGTGTGACCTTCAATGATAGAGGACTCAACACCTTATGAGGGAACACATTCACTTATTGTTAGCTTTAATTGTTAGCAAATATTTTCTTACATTTTGAGGTCAAAATCAGTTCCTTTGCAAATTTTGCCTGTTGTTCCTAGTTATGTCCTATTGTTGTTGTTTATCTTTCATTCTTGAAAAGAACCAAAATCATACGTGATTTTTGAATAAATGTAGAATGTGTTCGACTGTGGCTGATAAGATCAATGGGAACTCAGAAGATTTAATCACAGGCTGGGAATAAATAGGTCATATAAAATTTATGGGGAAGATGTCTTTAAATTTGTACTCCTCATGTTTCTTTTGAACTCATAAAGCTCAAATTTTCTTTTATGTGAGCACGTAAGGCTGGGCAATGCTTTGCCAGTATTTTCTATGTCTCAAACTAATACCAAAATTCTTCAGCGAGACCTTGAGAGTGTTCTTCTATAGCTTCTTCTAACTACCATATGAGTGCCGGCCTTGTGTGAATTATTTATAAAACTGTCTCCTGAGCAAATGCATGTTTGTCATTTAAACAATTTGGCTAGCCCCTTGGAGTTGTGTTCTTGGATGTAGAGTTTGAATGTTCAGCAATTCAAATCCAGAAAGGACTTCAAATTCTGGTACCTTATCTTGTGTGGTGATTGTCAGAATTTTCTTAAGATAATTTCACATGAAAGTGGTTCAGTTTTCTGAAATACCACTGGTAGACTGTCCAGGTTCCACAGGCATATGACATGAGGTCAGCAGAAAGAATCAGTGGACGTTCACTTTGGTAATATGTTTAGGGATTAAGGACAAGGATTGTGATTCAGTCTGGTAGGCAGTCTAATATCACTTCTCTCTCACATATTATTTTAGAGTCTTCCAAATGATGACTAGCTCTGGAAATATATGCATCAATATCATAATCTATGTATGGATCCCTGGAAAGGATACTGCCAAAGCAATGAACTTATCCATAGGATTCAAAATTTCTCTATTTTCAGAAACCAATGATTCCCTGTATGGATGGTGTAGTACCATATACTTTGGCTGGTGGAAAACCTCAGTTTTTTTTATTAAAGCTTTTTATTTGTATAACATATGTATGGGTAGTTCCCCAACATTGATCTTTACAAAGCTTTCCATTACAAATTTTACCCCCAGTCCCCTCCCCTCCCCTAGATGGCAGGAAGTCCACTACATGCTAATAATGTTGAAATGCTTGAGAAGTTATGCAAGAAAAATCCTATCTACAAGAAAAAAAAAAGAATCAGAGAAAGGCAACACAATGCAAGCAAATGTCAATAGAGATCATGAAAATGTTACGTTGTGGTCCATATTTCATTTCCCTCTCTCTAGGTGTATATGGTTTTCTTCAGTGAACAATTGGAACTGGTTTGAGACAATTCTTTGTTTCAGAGAGCCATGTCCTTCAGAATTGATCATCATGTAATACTGTTGTTGCTGTGTATGATGATCTCCTGATTCTGCTCGTTTCACTCAGCATCAGTTCATGCAAGTCTCTCCAGGCCTCTCTGAAATCGTCCTGCTGGTCGTTTCTTACAGAGCAATAATATTCCATAGCATTCATATACCATAATTTATTCAGCCACTCTCCAATTGATGGGCATCCCTTCAGTTTCCAGTTTCTAGCCACCACAAAAAGGGCTGCCACAAACATTCTTGCACATGTGGGGCCCTTTCCCTCCTCTAAGATCTCTTTGGGATATAGGCCCA
>JAJPUD010002135.1:242193-306560 GCA_023553655.1 Myrmecobius fasciatus
GTTTTTTCATAGAACCAACTCTTAGTTTTATTTATTAACTCAATAGTTTTCTTGTTTTCGATTTTATTAATTTCTCCTTTTACTTTTAGAATTTCCAATTTGGTATTTAATTGAGGGTTTTTAATTTGTTCTTTTTCTAGTTTTTTTAATAATAAGCACAATTCATTGATCTTTTCTTTCTCTATTTTATGCAAGTAAGCATTTAGAGATATAAAATTGCCCCTTATAACAACTTTGGCCGTATCCCACAAATTTTGGTATGTTGTCTCCTTATTGTCATTCTCCTGGATGAAATTATTGATTGTGTCTATGATTTGCTCTTTCACCCATTCATTCTTCAGGATTAGATTATTTAATTTCCAATTACCTTTTGGTTAATTTTCTCCTGGCCTTATATTGCATGTGATTTTTATTGCATCATGATCTGAAAAGGATGCATTTACTATTTCTGCCTTTCTGCATTTGATTTTGAGGTTTTTATGCCCTAACACATGGTCAATTTTTGTATAGGTTCCATGGACTGCTGAGAAAAAAGTAAACTCCCTACTGTCTCCATTCAACTTTCTCCATAGATCTATCATACCTAACTTTTCTAACAATTTGTTTATCTCCCTAGTTTCTTTCTTGTTTATTTTGTAGTTTGATTTATCTAATTCTGAAAGAGCAAGGTTGAGATCCCCCACTAGTATTGTTTGGCTGTCTATTTCTTCTTGCATCTCTCTTAATTTCTCCCCTAGGTATTTGTGTGCTATTGCACTTGGTGCATATATATTTAGTATAGATATTGCTACATTATCTATGGTACCCTTTAATAAAATATAGTTTCCTTCCTTATCTCTTTTGATTAGATCTATCTTGGCTTTTACTTGATCTGAGATAAGGATTGCTACCCCTGCTTTTTTTTGTTCACCTGAAGCATAATATTTTCTGCTCCAGCCGTTTACCTTCATTCTATATGTGTCACTATGTTTTAAATGTGTTTCTTGTAGACAACATATTGTGGGATTCTGGTTTTTAATCCACTCTGCTATCCGCTCCTGCTTTATGGGAGAGTTCATCCCATTCACATTCACAGTTAGAATAACTAATTCTTTATTTCCTGCCATCTTATTTAACCAAGTTATGTTTTCCCCTTTCCTTTCCCCTTTCTCCCTTCCCCCCTCCTCAGTACTTTGCTTTTGATGACCCCTCCCCCAAACAATACTCCCCTTTCCTTTCCCCTTTCTCCTTTCCCCCTCCTCAGTACTTTGCTTTTGATGACTCCCTCCCCCAAACAATACTTCACCCTTTAGATCCCCTCCCCCTTTTTTATTCCTTTCCCCTGATTCTTCTATTTTCCCTTCTATTAGTTTGTCCCTTACTTTTCTTCCTTTTCCTCCCACTTCCCTCTAGCAACAGACAAATTTCTATGTGAAATCAAATGTCTGATATACACTTTTAGAGCCCAACCTGATGAGAGTAAGATTTACACAGTGCTCATCTCCCTCCCCTCTTTCTCTCAATTATATTAGGTTTTCTTTGCCTCTTCAAGTGATTTTACCTTGTTTTTACCTCCTTTTTTTTTTAGATCTTATTTTACCACTTTTTCCCTCTTTTCCCCAGTATGACAACATTTTCCCCTCTAGTTCTCTTTTTCATATTATCAAAGTAATATCCAGTTAATTATACCCCCAAACTTTGAGTATCCCCCTAGTAGAAATAAAGTTCTCAAGAGACCTTTCCTTTTTACCTTTTTATGCATCTCTTGAGTTCTGTGTTTGGGTGTCGAATTTTTTGTTCAGATCTGGTCTTTTCATTAGAAATAGGTGAAATTCACCTATATCATTGAATGACCATCTTCTTCCCTGGAGGATAATGCTCATTATAGCTGGATAGGTTATTCTTGGCTGTAATCCAAGTTCCTTTGCCCTTCGGAATATCTGGTTCTATGCCCTTCGATCCTTCAGTGTGGAAGCTGACAAATCCTTTGTGATTCTAATTATTGAACCTCGGTATTTGAATTGTTTCTTTCTAGCTGCTAGCAGAATCTGTTCCTTGGTGCTATAGTCCTGAAATTTAGCCACGATATTCCTTGGGGCCTTAATTTTGGGGTCTCTTTCAGAAGATGATCAGTGAATTCTTTCAATGGTGATTTTGCCCTTTGATTCTACAATCTCAGGGCAGTTTTCTTTCAGGATTTCCTGGAAGATAGTGTTTAGATTCTTTTTTTCATCATGGCTTTCAGGAAGTTTAATAATCCTTAGCTTGTCTCTCCTAGATCTATTTTCCAAGTCAGTTGTTTTTCCTAGGAGATATTTCATATTTTCTTCTAATTTTTCACTTTTTTTTTGTTTTTGTTTGATTGATTCTTCAAGTCTTAGTGAGTCATTCACTTGCATTTGTTCAATTCTTATTTTTAAAGTGTTGTTTTCTTCAGTTACCTTTTTAAGCTCCTTTTGTAACTGGCCAATTTGTTCATTGTGCTCTTTTTCCACTTCACTAATTTTATTTTTTAATAAATCGGTGTCTTTTTCATATCTCTTTTGCAGGGCATCATATCCTTCTTCCAAGATACTGTATCCTTCTTGCACTGATTTCAGTTTATTTTCCCATTTATCCTCCAGCTCTCTTTTGAGGTTCTTTATGCAGTCTTCCAGAAAGGCCTTTTGAAAAGGGGACCAGTGATGGTCCTGGCTGATGTTCTCTGGATTTTTGTCTAAAGGAACCTCTGGCTCTGGGGTGGTTTCTTTGCCTTGATAAAAGCTGTCTATGGTGAGAGCTCTCTTTTGCTTCTTCATCATATTTTTTTTAGACAGCGTGGATATCTCGTTAAGGTAGGGAAAAAAAAAACATTGGCTGCAAAAAGCTTTGCCCTGGGGCACTTCGGCGAGTTGACTTAAGGTGCTGGGCGGGTGGGGGCTAGGACTAAGTCCGAATTACTCCTTAAACAAGGCAAGTCTGCCAGAACACCTGCCCCCAATCAGGGCAGAGTGTCCTGAGTGCCTCAGATAAACTCCAGGTGTTTGGAATTTGGAGTTTGGAGTTTGGAATTTCTTCCATGATGAGCTGAGCTGAGTCCCACCCTCACTTCCGGCCTGCACAGTTGTCGTCAATTTATCTCTCTGTCCGAGTCCGACTAACCTGATATGAAGTTATCCAGAGAGCTGTGCCCAAATATTTCTGAGTTCGTTGACTTGAAGATCAGTTCAGAGGCTTATTTTATTGTTGATTTGGGAGAAGATCGGAGGAGAGGCAGAAAGTCACCTTTTCACTCCGCCATCTTGGCTCCGCCCCCCCCCAATGCTCTTTTATAGAGGAAAATTATTGAAATGTAGGTTCAACTTGTTGATATACCTTGTTTCACATATGGACTAGTTATATTTCTTCCCCAATTAGGTCCCACCCCAAAGTGGAATATTGTGATAATATAATAAATCAGAAACACTTTTCTCTCTTAATAATTTCCAAGACAGAAGAGATAACATAAATTTTCTTCTTTTTTATAATTCTAATTTATAATTCTGTCTTTCTCATTTCAAGACTATCTAAAATGGAGACATCCAAGTGGGAAAAGCTAGCAACCTGCTTCTGAGAGGCAGGAAGACTGTGTAGGACTGGACAATCTTTATTGGTTTATTCCATGGCTAAGAACAGTTTTCTATTGATTATGTAAGTCAAAATTGGTGGTGTTTCTAAAACTAACTGAGATAATTTCTCTCTTTCTCATGGCTTCGGTTGAGAAGGGCTAATTCAATCACAGCAGTTAACATCATGAAATAATCAAAGAAAGGCCTGAGAGTCACTTTCCCTTTCTTTTAAGCCCAGTGAAATAGTTTTTGGTATGTTTTCTTTATCCTTTTAAATTCTAAGATCAGAGAGTGGAGTATCCAACCTAGGAACTGAATCTATGGGGACAAGAGAATCTAGTATTCTGAGCCAAATGTTACAACTGGGCTAACAGGAAAAAAGCACAGTGAGCCTTTGGACTTGTGAGACAAATGCCCAATTCCCCATCTCTATCCAGAGGTTGAGGTAATAGAAATATATCATGGCAGAAGGGGGAGAAAAAAAATAGAGCACTAGATTTCCTAAATGCACTTTGAGCTAGGTTTTCCGTCCTTTTTTACTGCATGAGAAGGAAGGTAAGGATTTCAAATAGTATGTTTTGTAATAAAGACTATAAAAATTGATTGAAGTTTTGCTCATGCTAGGCAGTTCAGGAATTTGTATTGAGATTTGATAAAAACTTAGAAGAAAATTACTAACATAAATTTGATTATAGTGTTAAACTTAATGAAGTAACTTTCATTTGCTCTGTTCATCTTCTTATTCATTTAAAATGTTTATGAAATACCTAAATACCACAATGAAAGATTTTGGTTTGAGGTAAGTGGGGAAGATGAAGATAAAAACATTAAACACATAATTTTGTCCTCTATAAATTTGTAATATTTAGGGGGAAATAATTCATATGATATCATCAAGCTAGGTTTCCCACAACATATATTTGAGGCAGTTAAAAAACAAACAAACAAACAAACTAAATTCAGGTATTTATCTTTGTTAAGTTCATCTTTTGTTTGCGCTTGACTAGGTTTTTGATTGCTTGAATTTATTTTGGACCTTGATTCTTTCAGATTTATTCTCAAGTAGTGAAAAATCACTTGAGTGAAGAATCAGTGGCTCCAGAATCTAAGGTCAAGTGTATTTTGTCCTATGGGGTGGCCTAGGAAAGGTTTTGTTATTGGACATTTATTTCCTCATGTTGTTTGACTTTGTCAATCACAATATTGGAAACAATGTAAAATGTGGTTGATTTATCAACATGATCTTGGACTCTGCTATGCGTCAGCCACAAATAGTCCATATGACCATTTGGAGGACAGATGTCTCCATTTGTGTATTTCATATTTTTTTTCATTACTACGATTCTGATTTGCTCATAGAGCATGTACTTTCTTTGGTGTGGGCATACCATGTTGAATGATTCTCTGCCAATGCCCATTAGGTCTCACAATTAATATCAAACTTTTTCAGAGTGGCCTTGTGCTTCTGACCACCAGTTATCTGTGAAATAGTTTTTTAGACAAACAAACATTTGACATTTGAACAGGCCTTTGGAGGTACACTCTTGACAATGGAGTTTGAATGTTCAGCAGTTCACATTGAGAAAGGACTTCATCATCTGGTACCTTATTTTGCAAATGATCTTTAAAATTTTCCTAAGACAATTGAAATGAAAGTTTAATTTTCTGGCATGGTTACTTATCAAGCCAAAATTATCCCAAGCACAAAGTCCTGATCCACACTTTGTTCCATCTCATCCTCAGAAGTTGCATTGAGGGCACAACCATCTGTGATCAAAAAGCATGTGAAGATTTCCCTGGGAAAGGGCATATATGAACCTTGTGTTTCAACATCTAAGGTGATGGAAACAAGCATGACAGATTGGGGACTCTATTCTTTGAAGCTAAAACTGAAAAGATCTCAAAGTTATCCATTGCATCCGAGACCATCACCAGTTATTTTCACTTTTGTTTTGTCACTTGATTCCAATGATTCTGGAAGAGAGATTGAGATTGATGACTTCATCAATTTATGCATGAGTTAAAAGGCATCACTTGTTCACAGATGTGTTTCCTTATTGCCAAAATGAGTAGGTCAGTCTAGAAAAAAGTCTAGTTATTTTAGTCTTCTTGTAGTTTTACAGTTTTATGATTCTATAGCCTCCTTAGTTGTCTGTCATCTGCAAGTTTTGCAAACAGATTTCTTTGTTTTTGCCCAGGTCACTGTAAAAATGCTGATGTATCCAGATAGTGTGCTGAATTATTGAACTTATTGACATGACTTAAATACAAAGCAATATCATTTTGAATTTGTAACAATTAATTGACTGTAGAGGAGGGTATGTTCCTTTAAAATTTATATCCGAATCAAGCCTATAAACTGTGACTGCTAATTTAGTGGCAAATTGGAAAACCACAAGGGAGATCTATGTTACTGATGATACCAGTCAATATTTCCATTGTTGTTTTTCAGTATATTAGGGGAAAATGACATCATGACATTTCTCAGTGTATATATTTTACAATGGAGGCTCTGCAAAGCACAGCATGAGACTTTGGTAGTCATGGAATAAAGCAAATATGCTGTCTAAAAATGTGAAAAAGAGATACGTTATATTTCTTTTCATGAATGTTTCTTTGTTGAGGAGAATTGCATTGCTGTTATAGCTTAAACACTTACCAGTCATTGATTCTTCAGAATTGATATCACAGAGAATGATTATCCTATAAATCTGGTAGAATAATGCTTCCTTTAAAAAAGAGTCATGTTAACTGGTGCAGTGGATTGAGCAGCAGCCCTTGAATCAGGAGGACCTGAATTTAAATCTGGTTTCAGACACTTAAGGCTTGCTAATTATGTTACTGTTGGCAAGTTATTTAACTTTAGTTGTCTGGAAAAAAGTCACTACTTCCCCATCTTCCCCCAGATGGGTGACATGGTATAAGGAAAGGAAACTCGACTATGATTCAGGAAACCTGGATTCCCTGATGGTTATTTTGTCTAGTCATATGACCTTGGCCAGGTCAATCAGCTTGATATCATCTTCTTTGACATCATCCTCTTTTTCTGTAACATGCAGAATCAATGACTGATAAGTAGTTAAATTATTTCTTCTTTCTAAGGACTAGTTAAATATGGAGAGACATTACTAATATTCTGGCTTCTATGACTTTTTTTCTAGAAATGTGACCTGTGTAAATTGTTACCTCTATTAATTGTTTACTCAAAAGTGAAGAACTTTTTTGCTAAATATTTAACTTTTTTACAAATCTTGGGTGAGGAGCAATAATATATTTAAGAGTTTAAACACATATCAATTAATTGGCCATGATAACCCAAGAAATAAGGAAAAATTGAAAAACAAGTTTTCAACTCAATCTAGTATCTTTCCAATTTAGTAATAGTGATATAAACATAAATCAGGGTATAAATAATGCAATATTACCATGTAATTTAATATTATTTTACTTTTTATAATTTTATGTAAAGATAATTTTACCAAATTGTGAGTTCCAAAATTTTTCCTCTCTCTGTTCCTTCCTCTATTTCTAAAATGATAAGCAATTTGATATAGGTTATATATTTGCAATTTCCTATAACCCATTCCTATATTAGTTGTCTTATAAAATAAGAAACTGGCCAAAAGGAAACAACCATAAAAATGAAGGCAAAAATAGTATGCTTCAATCTGAATTCAGAGTTCATCAGTTCTTTCTCTGAATGTGGTTCATTTTCCATCAGAGTCCTTTGTAATTGTTTTGGATCATTTGTATTAATGCAATGACCTGAGTCATTCATTGATCATTATATAATATTGCTCTTACTGTGCATAATATTCTCCAGGTTCTGTTCACTCTGCTCATCATCAGTTCATCTATGTCTTTCTGAATTTTTCTGAAATCTCCCAGCTGTCTTTAATTTCTTATTGCACAATAATATTCCATTACATTCATATATTTTAGCTTGTTCAACCACTCTCAAATTGAAGGGTATCTCTTCAATTTCCAGTTTTTTGACACCACAGAAAGAGCACAAATATTTTGTACATGCAGGATCTTTACCCCCTTTTATGATTTCTTTGGGAAACAGACTATTAGTATTATTGCTGGATTAAATAATTTGATTGTTCCTTGGACAAAGTTCCAACGTGCATTCCAGAAGGGTTGGATCAATTCATGACTTCACTAACAATGCATTAGTATTTTAATTTTTCCTATCCATCCTAACATTTATAATTTTCCTTTCTGTTATATTAGCCAATGTGATAGGTGTGAGGTGGTACCTCAGAATTGTTTTAATTTGCATTTTTCCAATCAAAAGTGATTTAGAACATTTCTTCATAACTATAGGTAGCTTTAATTTCTTCATCTGAAAACTGTTTTTATTATTTTTTGCTTTTTGCTGAGGCAATTGGGGTTAAGTGACTTGCCCAGGGTCACACAGCTAGGAAGTGTCTGAGACCAGATTTGAACTCAGGTCCTCCTGACTTCAGGGCTGGTGCTCTATCCACTGTAACACCTAGCTGCTCCCTGTTTTTATTCTTTGACCATTTATAAATTAGGGAATAGCTTCTCTTATAAATTTGACTCCATTCTCTATATATTGAGAAGTTCTTTATCAGAGACCCTTTCTGTAAAGATTGTTTTTCAGCTTTCTACTTTCCTTCTAATCTTGGTTGTATTTGTTTTGGTTTGTGCAAAATCTTTTAAATTTAATATAATCAATATTATCTATCTTAGATTTCATAAAACTCTTTATGTCTTGCTTGGTTATAAAACCTTTTCTTCTCCATAGATCTGACAAGTAAACCATTCCTTGCTCTCCTAATTTCCTTATGATATCACTATTTAGTTCTAAATCATGTACTCACTTTAATCATATCTTAATATACAGTGTAAGATGTTGGTCTATGCTTATTTCCTCTCATATTGATTTCCACTTTTTTTAGTAGTTTTTGTCAAATAGTGAGTTCTTTTTCAGAGGCTGAGGTCTTTGAGTTTATCAAATGTTAGATTATAAGTGTGACTTACTACTGTATCTTGTATACCTTTTCTGAAGGTTCCACTGATCCATAACTATTTCATAGCCAGTACTAAATAGTTTCGATGATTACTGCTTTATAATATAATTTGAGATCTGATTTAATCAAAGAACCTTCTTTTATATATTTCCCCCATTAATTTCCTGATATTCTTGACCTTTTGTTTTTTAGAGGAATTCTGATGTTATTTTTTTTTCTAGCTGTATAAAATGACATTTGGTACTATGGTTATGAGGAATACAGAGAACACATTTGCCAAAAGAGTTCTTATGATTCCTGACTATGGAAATCCTTTTTTTTTTCTTTGTAAAGTCTTTGGGAAGTTCCCCTTAGATATTACTGCATGTTGGACAGGCAATCAAATTGGGCCTCAAGAGATAGTGCCAGTAATGAATCCACTGCCAACATTTTTTCTGACACAAGGAGTATCACTTCCTGAAACTGTTAAAGGTCTTAAGTGACTTTTCACATTTATATACTAGGGTTTCCTGTCATCAGCCACTATCAATCCACGATCCATGCTGTTAACTGTCTCAAATTATTGGTAGGACCTCTGGATTTATCAATTTTACCAAGTCACCTAGACACTGCCATTTTAAAATATTAATTTGTCTAAGATCAGGGGAAAATAAAAAAAAATGTACCATGTACTCAGAACACATGGCAAATGGATATAGGAATACAGCCAATATCCCTTCCCCTTAGGCAGTCAAATCATGAAGGAAAGAAATCTGAGGTACAGTTGGTCCATCCCTTTTATATACGTATTCAATTCTATCTCAACTACGCTAAATCACCTGTTTTTCCTAATGGTTTCAGTCACTCATGCTAAAAGTTTCTACCTTATTGAACTATAAGTAGGCAGAAAATTTCTGTGCATGCTTCAGGGACTATCCCAAATACACCAGTAGAACATGCTGCACAATCATGGGTGGTTTTTAATTACTTAAGAATAATTAATCTGTACAGTTAGGGACAGCTACATGATGCAGTATATAGAATATCTGACCTGGAGTTAGGAAGAGTTGTCTTCTTGAGTTCAAATTCAGCATCAGATATTTGCAAGTTGTGTGATCCTAAAAAAGTGCCTTAACCTTACTTACCTCAGTTTCCTCATCTGTAAAATGAGTTGGAAAAGCAAATGACAAATCATTTTGGTGTCTTTGTCAAGAAAACCGCAAATGGGATCAAAAGAATTAGATGGGATTGAAAATGACTAGACAACAAATTCATACAGTTTCTTTTGGGGCTGGTCATGACAAGTAGACAGCCAGAGTATTACACTGGCAGCTTCTGGGAGAAAGTAGAGAAGGGATCCAGTACACTGGGTGGACTGCCTGTGAAGAACTTTTGAAAGAACACAGATACGAGGGGTTGGGACCTGCATGACTAGAAGAAACTTCTGAATTAATAAGACCATTAGTTATTTGTATATTGGAATACAGTATGTCTCCATGTCATGAGAAAAAAAAAATATAATAACATTTAGGTAGTTTTGGTGGTATGGCGCTGAATAAGTAAATTAATTTAGGCAGAATTGGAGTGTTTGCTATATTGGCTCAGCCAACTTATGAGCAATTGGTATTTGTCTAATTATTTAGACCCAACTTTGTGTGAAAAATGTTTTGTAATTGAGTTTATATAGTTCCTCTGTCATATCATATAGACTCCCAAATAGTTTGTATTACCTATGTTTATTTTAAATGGAATTTCTGAATTTTTTTTTCATTATTGGGTAATTTATGTATGTTTATTTTATCTTTCAACCTTGCTAAAGTTGTTCATTATTTCAAGCAGTTTTTTAGTTGATTCTTTAAATATGCCATCATATCATCTGCAAAAAGTTCTAGTTTTGTTGCCTCATATCTAATTCTAATTCCTTCAATTTCTTTTCCTTCTATTATTGCTATAGCTAATATTTCTAGTACAATATTGAATAATAGTGGTGATAATATTCATCCTTTTTTCACCTTTGATCTTATTGGAAAGGCTTCTAGCTTATACATATTACAATTAATACTTGCTGAAATTAGCTGGTTTTAGAAAGATACTAGTTATAATTTTAAGGAAAGCTCTCTTTTGTTAATTCTCTAGGATTTTATAAGCAAAACATCATGTTATCTGCTAAGAGTTATAGTTTTATTTCTTAATCGCCTATTCTAATTTCTTCAATTTCTTTTTTTCTTCTGATATTGCTAAAGCTAACATTTCTAGTACTATATTGAATAATAGGATAATGATGGGCATTCTTGCTTCACTCTTAATCTTACTGGGAAGGCTTCTACTCTTCCCAATTACATTAATATATTATATTACTTATAATGCTTGCTGATAGTTTTAGATACTGTTTATCATTTTAAAGAAAATTTCATTTATTCTTATGCTCTCTAATGTTTTTTTAATAAGAATGGGTCTGTGACACCAGGGTGGGAGTCCAGAATGTACTACTAGTGCAGGCTACACCAAAGCAGCCCTGGCCCCAACCATCAGTGAAGTAGGACCTTTGAATCAGCAGCAATGCTGGGTTCTTGTGGATCTCTCCATCCAGGGACACCAGAGAGGACCTAGAAGATCAGCAGAGGGGATTTTGGCAACAGGGTGGGAGTCTGGACATGCAGTGCCCATGTAGACCATGCCATCACAGCCCCTACCCTTACCCCTGGCTCCAGCCCTGGTTCTTGGAGAACTCTGTGGCTTTAGCACAGTAGATCTTACATTCCTTACAATTCCAAGACAGAAAAGAGTGCTTGTGATCAAGTCCCTAGAAGGAGCTCTGAAAATATCTGCACAAAAACCATAAATCTTGGGATAAAGTATATCCACCTCAGAAAAAGAGACTTACTTTAACTAAGAGTTAAAAGCTAAGTAATAGACTAGGAAAATGAGCAGACAGAAGAAAAAGTTTCTGACCATTAAAAGTTATTAAAAGGAAGATCAAAACACACACTCAGAAAATGACAGAGGGTAAAACAAAAATTGAAGCAATCCACTGATCACTTACTGAAAGAGATACCAAAATGAAAACTCCCAGGAATATTATAGGCAAATTCTGGAACTCCCAGGTCGAGGAGAAAATATTGCAAACATCCAGGAAGAAGCAATTCATGTATAGTGGAGTCACAATCAGTATAACACAAGAATTAACAGTTTCTTCATTAAAGAATTGGAGGATTTGGAATAAGATATTCCAGAGAGCAATGGAGCTAAGATTACAATCAAGAATAACTTACCTAGCAAAACTGTGTATAATCTTTCAGAGAAAAAAGGTGGTTATTCAGTGAGATAGAGGATTTTGAAGCAATAATGATGAAAAGACCAGAGCTGAGTGGAAAATTTGATTTTCAAAGAGAGAGGAAGCATAAGGAGGTAATCAATAAAGTGATATCATAAAAGACTTAATAAGGTTTATCTCTTTACATTCCTATAAAAGGGGATGATACTTGTAAGTCAGAATGTTCTTATTATTATGGCATTTTTAGAAGTAACATATAGAAAGAGGACGCAAATATGAGTTGAATATGAAGGGATAATATCTTTTTAAAACTAATTAAATTAAGGGGTGAGAAAGGAATGTACTGGGAAAAAGGGAAAGAAAGAGGTGGAAATGCAAATTATCTGCCATAAAAAATGCAATAAAAACTTTTATAGTGGAGCAGAAGAGGGGGAGCAAAGAACATTATTTTCATCAGAATTGGCTCAAAGAGGAATTACGTACATACTCAATATGGTATATTCCTACCCTGTAGGAAAATAGGAAGGGAATGGGATATGGGGAGGAGGGAAGAGTGATAAAAGGGAGGGCATATTGGGGGAGGGAGAAATCAGTAGGGAAATACCTTTGAGAATGGACAGGATGAAAGGAGGGAGAGAAAATGGAATCAATGGAGAGAAATGCGGTTGGCAAAAGTAATTATAAAAAAAAAATTGAAGCAAATTCCTTTGATAAGGCGTCATTTCTCAAACACAAAGGTAACTGAGACAAATTTATAAAAAAATAAGAGCCATGCCTCAGTTGATAAATAATCAAAGATATGATCTATACCCAAAGGCCTATAAATTCATGCATATCCCTTGTCTTAACAATACTGCTACTAGGCATGAATCCTAAAAGAGATTTAAAAAAAAGAAAGAAAGAAAGAAAGAAAGAAAGAAAGAAAGAAAGAAAGAAAGAAAGAAAGAAAGAAAGAAAGAAAGAAAGAAAGAAAGAAAGAAAGAAAGAAAAAGAATTTCTTCCTGGAAACTATAGGTCCTGGCTGTTTTACTGGTGCAGCCTGATGTTGCACTGAGGGTGTGGCTAACACTTCTGGGGTCCACAATAGTGTGGCAGCTTACCTTGTTCTAGTCCTAGGCACCTGGTGTGTGTGTGTGTGTGTGTGTGTGTGTGTGTGTGTGTTAGATGTAGGTGTGATGAAGGTGTCTGGTTTTTTTCACTTGGATATATACTGAGACATGTTGGGGTATCTGATTTTGCCATCTTCCCATTTACCCAGGACTGCACTGAAGTATGTGGGGTAACCTATGCATTGTCACCTGCCCATTCCACTGGTGCTACACAAAAGTAAATTATGGGGTGATTGCCTGATCTCCTGGTATCTCACTGGACTCATGGCTTCCCACTGACTTTTTGAGGCAGTTTTATGATAGCTTGCTAAGGAACTTCCTGTTCTGGATTGGGAGCCTCTTTTACCCAAGTGAGATAGCCTTTCCTGTGAACCTTCCAATTTGTTTCACTCCCTATTTTTGCTGATGTTGTCATTCCAGAATTTATTTTGGGGTATTTTTTAATTATTTGGAGGCTAATATAGGAGACTTCAGGTTATTTTCTGCTTACTCCATCATTTTAGCTCCCAGAAATTCATGATTTTGTACTTTTTTGTTATCTATTGGGAAAGAACAAGAACAAAAACAAACCCACAAAATGACTCAATAAAGAAAATGCTCCCTTAAAGTATTTTTTCTTGGGGCAGCTAGGTGGCACAGTGGATAGAGCACCAGCCTTGAAGTCAGGAGAACCTGAGTTCAAATCTTGCCTCAGACACTTAATATTCTCTATCTGTGTGATCCTGTGCAAGTCACTTAATCTCAATTGCCTCAGCAAAAAAGTATCTTTTCTTCCAAAATTATAAGTCCTACATTTTTGTAGAAATAGTCTAATAGTCCTTGAAATATGTTGTAACACAATTCAATTCAAATTTTATCCAACACATGACTCCTTTCACCAGTTCTCCATTTCCCTTCTTTTCAAGTCTTCTAACTCTGGAAATGCCTTAACACTTGGCATCTCCTCTTTGATATTTTCTACTCAGAATCCCCATTTGAAGAAGTCCTCAATTCTAAAGTACATGCTTCAAATTCATATTAACCCATAATTTCCCAGACTACTTTTCTATCTTGTTCTATTTTCTTCACCTCCTTCCACCATACTTTTTTTTTAGCTGATTTTATGTTCTGTTTTCTTACTTTTGAATGTAAGCTCCTTGAAGGCAGGAACTGTATTTCTTTCCCCTTGAAATTATATTAACTGAATTTAGTACAGAATCTAGCACATGGTAAGGAGAAAAGACGTGCTTTATCTATCTAGAAAAATACCAAAATTTTTGTGATGCAGATAAAGCAGTACTGAGGGGCAAATCACAATCTTATAATCATTCATTAATAGAATTAAAAAAGAAATTTTATAAATTTTATATCATTTATAAATGATAAAATCAAAATATAAACAAACCTCATATAAGAACAAAATAGGAGCTATAAAAATTAAAGCAGAAATAGATAAATTACAAACAAAAAGTTCATAGAAATGATATAATTAAAAACCAGTTCTTTGAAAGAACTTATAAAATTGATAAACCATTAAGTAAGAAGATTTTAAAAAAAGAGAGCAAAAAAGTCAAATCAATAAAATAGTAAATGACCAAGATAAAATCACAAGTACATCTCAATAGATGCAGAACAAGTTTTAATAACTACAAAACTTGAACTGAGTATGGACCACAACACAGAATTTTCACTCTTTCTGTTGTTGTTTTCTTGCATTTTGTTTTCTTTCTCAGATTTTTTTCCCTTCTTGATCCGATTTTTCTTGTGCAGCAAGATAACTATATGAATATGTGTACATATATTGGATTTAACACATTTTAACATATTTAGCATGTATTGGAATACCTGCCACCTAGGGGAGGAAGTGGGGGGAAGGAGGGGAAAATTTGGAACAGATGGTTTTGCAAAGATCAGTGTTGAAAAATTACCCATGCATATGTTTTGTAAATAAAAAGCTTTAATAATAAAAAACAACCTACAGCACTCCTTTATGCTATAAACCTCATAACATACAGATAGAGAGGGACCTTTATTTAATGACATAAAAATAATAGATCTAAAACCCCAAATTAGCCTACTAAACATTAAGGATTTATTTTTTATTAGTACCTTTTTCCATAAAACAATTACTAGTTTCAGCAAAATTGTAGGCTGCAAGATAAATTCTTAAAATCTGACAGCATTTCTATATCATAAAAAAGCACAAGAAACAATAGTAGAATAGGAAATCCTATTCTAGATTATTATAAAATGCATAAAATATCTGGGGATCAGCCTCCTAAAGTATACAAAACACTTGTATAGATTGAATTACACAGTGTTTCTTAAAGAAATAAAAAGCAACTTAAATAGCTAGAGGAATATTCAGTGCTCATTATTAGGCCAAGTCAGTATATTAAAATTATAATACTAGCATCTTTAATTTTTAATTTTAGTGCTATGGAATTCAAATTACTAAGAGGATACTTTGTAGAGCTTACAGAATATACTACTAAAAATTAAAAGAGAAACAGATCATATAACTCTCATAACTACTGTAAGCATCTGTACTCTTAACCTAATTAAAAAAGAGGCAATTATAACAGATAAAATAGATAACTGATTACTTGAAGCTGAATAGCTTCTTCACAAACAACATTAATGTATCTAAGATAAAAATGGAAGTGATCAAATGTGAAAAAAATCTTTATATCAATCTTTATCTGGTAAGGGCATGATAAACTAGACAAACCCCTCCTGAATCACTCTCTTGAAATGATTGAGGGGCTTGTGTATATCTATGAAATATGAGCTATACCATTTAGGTTTATCCAAGATGAACTGGCCATAGTAGAAAGCTTTGACAAAAGGTCAAAAAAATGGCAAATTACTCCACTATCTTTGCCAAAATCAAAATCAAAACCATGGACAGTATCAAAATGATAAAAGAGATGACATTGGAAGGTAAACCCCTCAGTTATAAAGGTGTCCAACATATTATTGGGAAAGAGTGGAGGGTAATTACAAGTAGCTTCAGTATTATTGAAGTGGCTGGTCCAAAGACAAAGGGAACCTTAGCTGCAGATGTACCTATTGATGAAAGTAAAGTGTAATATTGTAAAGATCATTATCACATAGGAACATGGGGCATAAGATTTATGAACCAAGCTAAGCTAGATGTGATCAAAGAAATGAAAAGATTAAATCTCAATATCTTGGGTCTTAGTGAACTTTAATGGGTATGAATGGGTGAATTTAGTTCAGATAATTATTATATATTCTATTATGGAGAAAAAATTGAGTCACCCTCATAATAAATAAAGGATGAAAAAACAATACTTGGCTATAATATCAAAAATGACAATGATATTTGTTCAAATCTAATAGAAACCATTTAATATCTCACTCAGTCCATGCTCCAATCACTGGTGCTGAAAAGGTCAAAGTTGAAAATTTTATAAAAACATACATTTTCTAGAAATAACAACCCCCAAAAGACATCATATATATTACAGGGGGTTGGAAAAATAACATAAGAAGTCAAAATATAATTGGAATGATAGGAAAATTTGATCTTGGAGTACAAAAGGAAGTAGAACAGAAACTAAAACAGTTTTGTCAAGAAACTTGATGATCATAGCAAACAGTCTTTTTTAACAACTGAAAAGGATACTCCACACATGGACATGACCAGATAGTCTATATAAAATCAGATAAAAATTATATGCTTTGCAGGCAAAGATGGAGACTCTCTTTACAACTAATTTAAAAAAGACTTGAAGATGACTGTGGCTCAGATCATGAACTTTTTATGCATAATTTGAACTTAAATTGAACAAAGTAGAAAAAAAAACCATTAGACCATAATGCTATGACTGAAATAACATCTCTTATGAATATAAAGTAGAAGTGAATTAGATTTGGTAGATAATGTGCTTGAAAAATTGTGAACAGAGATTTATAATATTGTGCAGAAGGAAGCAACAACAATAGCAACAAACCATCCCAAAGCAAAAGAATAGGAAGAAAGCAAAACAGCTGTCTGATGCAGCTTTAAAAATAGCTGAGGAGAGAAGGGAAGGGAAAAGAAAAGAAGAAAGGCAATGCAGAATTCTAGGGAGCATGAACAGATAAAACATTTTTCTTAAATGAACAACACAAAAGAAGAAAGAAAAAGAAGAAAAAAAAGAAAGGAGAATGGAATTGGAAAAAAAAATGAGAGATCTCCAAGAAAATTAGAGATTTCAAGGGAATATTTCATGCAGAAAAATGGACATTATAAAAATGACGAAAGTAGTAGGGAATTAACAGAAGCAGAAGAGATTAATAAGTAGTAAAAATAAACAAAATAGCTATACAAGAAAAATATTAACAACATTAATAATCACACTGGTGTAGCATTAATCTAAAGCAAGTCATCCTCAAGAATTAATTAAGTAGACTTTAGGAGGCATTTCTAACAACAAGGCTAATGAAGGTGACAGAATTGCAGCTCATCTATTTAAATTCCTAAAGGATGATGCTATTAATATACTGTATTCAATATGCCAGCAAATTTAGGAAACTTAACCATCATCATTTGATTGGAAAAAATCAGTTTCTTTCGCAATCTGAAGAAAGACAATGTTAAGGAATGTTCAAAGTATAGAACGATCACTTTCAAGGTTATACTTGTGATTCCACAAGCTTGATGTCAGCAATATGTGAACTGAAAATTACCTGAAGAAAAGGACAATTTTTGAAGAGGCAGAAGAACTAGAGACCAAATTGCTAATATTCACTGGATTATGAAGAAGCCAAGGAGTCCCCCCAAAAAATAAATCAACCTTAACATCATTGACTATACTCAAGCCTTTTACTGCATGGATCACAAGAAAGTATTGCAAAGTGATCTTACATTTCTCCTAAGTCACTTCTAGGTGGATCAATAAGTCAACATTTAAAACTGATAATGGAACAATTAATCAATTGGCTTAAGATTTAAGGAGTATGACAAGGCTGCAAGTATGTCATCTTATTCATTTTATTTATGTGTAAAGCACATCATGTAAAATGCCTGACTAAATATCAACAATCCCAGATATATAGATGATACTAATCTGATGGCAGAAAGTGAAAAAGAATTAATAAACCTCTTGATGAAGGTGAAAGAGGAAAGTGTAAAATCTATATTGAAATGGCATAAAAAACTAAGATTTTGGCAATTGGTCTCTCCACTTCCTGGTATTAAAGGGAAAAAAACAGAAACAGGATCAAATTTTCTATTTTGGGGCATAAAGTTCATGGCAGTTGATAACTATAGCCATAAAATTAAAAGCTGTTTGGTCCTTGGAAAGAAAGCTGTGGCAAATCTGGATAGCATATTAAAAATCAGAGACATCCCTTTGCTGACAAAGGGCTATATAGTCAAAGCTATGGTTTTTCCAGTAACAATCTATAACTATGAGAGTTGGATTGCAAGAAAAGCTAAGCATTGCAGAATCAATATTTTTAAATTGTAGTGCTGGAGAAGACTTTTGAGAGTCCTTGGATAGCAAGGATACTATCTGCCAATATTTAAAGAAATTAATGGTGTGTATTCATGGGAAGGTCAAATACTAAAGCTAAAACTTTAAAAATGTGATTTTGCAGAAGATTAAAGACAAAAGCAAAAGGGGACGGCAGAGGATAAGATATGGAAATAATGAACCTGAACTTGGACAAACTTCAAGAAATAGTGGAACATAGAAGGGTCTAGTCTGTTATGGTCCGTGGCATCATGAAAAATTGGTCAAGACATGACATGACATGACTGAACAACAACACCTAAGATAAATAAATAAAGGCAAAAACAACAACAACATACACATGACTAACAGTCATTCCTCAATATATAAATGGTCAAAGGATATGAACAAATACTTCTCAAAAAATTGCAAAGTGTTCATAACAAATTTAACAAAATTATAATGAATTTGAGGAACTTAGATGAAGTGATGTAAGAATATATTCTCAATTTATTCCTTTGTGGGTGTATGAGGTCCATAGGTGCATGTTTTCAAACTTTTTCAATACTATCAATCAATTCTGTTGACTTATTATTGCTTTAAAAATACTATTTGTCAGGGCAGCTAGGTGGCTAGGTCATGCAATGGATAGAGAATCAGTTCTGAAGTCAGGAGGACTAGTTGTGTGACCTTAGGCAAGTCACTTAACCCCAATTGCCTAAGCAATATATATACATACATATATGTATATATATATATATATATGTATATATATATAAAATTTGAGAGGGATACATGAAATACTATTTGTAATTTAAGAAGCAGAAAAAATTAAAGGCCTATGTACTATTTCTTTGATTATAAATATGTGATATGTGACACAGAGGAAAATATTCTTGCCAAAGGTATTTGTTACCATTTCATCTTCCATTTAATTCTGAACTCCTACTTCAACATTCATTTTAGGTCAGCACAAAGCTAGCTAGCATTCACATTTTAATATTACGGCATAAATGGACAATTTCGTTATCTCTTTATCACATGGAGATGCAAATATGCAGAAAGACAGTACTCCCCCTTTCTCCCAATTATCTTTATAAAAGTAAATTCAACAAGGGATAAAGCTAGAAAATATATTACACACAGAAACACATACATATAAGTATATGAAAAAAGGAAACAATATCCCAATTAAACTAAGATAAGAACAAAACCTAGAAAGCAAGGTCAATCTGCAACTTAGTAAATCTGGAAAAAAGTCTTTACTGTTCTTTTAGTCAGTCAGCCCTTCAGGAGACAAGCTGTGATTTGAATAATCACCCAACACCTTGAAGCTATAGGATACCTATTTTCTTTTCTCTCCTGTGATGGAGCAAAGAAGTCTTCAGTAATTCTTCAATTTTAGTTCCTACTTCAGAATTGGCATTGATAAGATTTCGAGTGAAACTGGACCTATTACTACATGAACAAAAGAGCAGTTGTGAAGCTGAAACTGATTTTTGACTCAAAAGCCCCCAAGAACTAATGTGTTTACTTCAGTTCTTTATTTCTTCTGGAAGAAAACAGGGTAACATATGTTAGCTCTTGTTCTCTGATTTAAATGGTCAAATGTATCTTCTATATTGACCTGTTCATTACACTGCTTATGTATTCCCTTACCGTTTGAATATAGTTGTGATAGGGACCATAAAAACTGATAGAATGACGTAATTGTGACTGCAAAGATTCAATCACATAAGTAAGTTTTAACAGACCAGAAGTACCAAATGGATACTTCCCTCCGTTAGTAGTAAGGTTTTATGTATCATCATGACAGATGTTTGGGGAGATTATCCTCTTCCATCCCCCTCTCTTCCCCAACTATCACATGTCTGACTCGATGCTCTAAATGAGTCTCTCTTTTATAAATAGTTTGCAGCTTGGGGCCTTCTATTGCAGAGTCAACATTCTCTTCGTCAAGAATTTTGTTTTCCCAACAGATGGACGTTTCTTTGTTCTGGACCAGAAATAGGCTGCCCAGGACGCTTCCTACTCCTGCTCAGCTGCTTGTGCCAAAAACTACCTGCAGTATAACACAATAGCTGCTGCCAAGGGGTTGTGACTTTGTTGTCTAAGAATGTGACCTGAATAGCCTTTACCTGTAACTCTTGTTTACTCAGCAATAAAGAACTTTTTGCTGTGTGTTTGATTTCTTGCAAATCTTGTATGGGGAGCAATCAAAGAAAATAGATATACTTTAGAAACTTTAGTGGATTTTACAATCTTATCATTGTGTATTCTCCATCTCCTTTAATTACTCAAGTCCATTTGCAACTTCCAATTTTATACAGTTTTGCCTAAGGTCTCCTATCACCTTTTATGTAGGATCTACTTTTCTGTGATAGAAGTTTTCCTTTGATTCTTTGTGTTGAGGGCAAGTAAAAATTTTGAGCTGCTTTTATTCCTACTTTAAACATATGATTAGCCCATCTCCTTTTCCGGATCAAGTAACGTACATTCCTAGGGATAGTTTATGCCTAGGACAACTCAAAAAAAAAAGTCTATCCAGATTCAAAAAATGAAATGTATGAAAAATGAATATTATCCAGATTTAGTAAATATACATAAATCTCTCTAACTACATCTACAGATATTTGTATACATAAATGCATTTTTGCAAACATTTGTGCATATACATACATGTGCCCACATACATGCAACTGTATGTATACAGATGTCTTCAAATGTATGCATATGCATGTCAAATGACATAAACATGTGTACATCACCAAGCATTCATATGACTAGGGTCAATCATGTATTTAGAGTGGGGTAAGCATAGCTCATAGGCTATCCTGCTTTCCACACAATATTCAGAGAAGCAAAGAAAGGTATCTGAAAGGCTGTGGGGTTAGGAGAATGACAAAATCTGCAATTTTCACAAGAACTAGAGTAAGAAGAAAAATGACAGAAAAGATCAATTATAAACTTACCATTTTCTTGTCCCAATGAGACTTTTGTCTTTGTTCTTTAACAAAGAAAATATCTTCATCTTGTTTGTTTTTACACACAATTCAATCATCACAGGAAAAAGTAGAAAAGGTAAATTGCTAGGCTTTTATGGCCCAGCATCTGTGATGGCCACATAGGCCAGTGAAGAATTAATTTACCCATTAAATGAAATGTAATTTTTTATCTATATTGCAGCTGTGTATTTATTATATCATGTTATAGATTATAAGAAGACCCATGAAGGCTTATTTAAGTTTTATATTTCATCTAAGTTTAAAAGTCCCATAATAAATGTTTGTGCAATTGGATGAATAATCTGCATTTTCTCTAGGTGAGTGAAACAGGGAATTACTATGTCAAATGGGTCTATTTTTCCATCTTGATACAAGCAATTAGCATGAAAGTAGAACCAGGTTTTCTAGCTACCATTTTCTACTAAGGAATATATATTCCTTTTTGAAATAAATTTTTTCTATTGGTCTCCTGAGAAGGAATTGAATACATGATAGAAAGGGTTAGAACAAAGCCTTTTATCAGATGTGTCTGTGTTCTTGAGAGACTGCCCTCTCTATATAAGACTACCCAGTCTTTATTGTACTGTCATTACTTGACCAAATTACCTCAGGCTTAAACTATATTCACTAGTTAATAGTGAAATTCTCTGACACAAAATGCTCACTGATATTACTTCTTAATTTCTTTCCCATTTCTTTAGTTCTCCTCTGTCTCCCTCTTTCCCTCCCTCCTCTCCTTCTGTCCTTTCCTTACCTATTTAGCTTCTCCCTACTTTCCTTTTCTCCTTTTCTCTTTCCTTATTTCTCTTCTTTCCTCTTTTTTCCTTCCTTTCTTCACTCCCTCCCTCATCTCCCTTCTTCCCTCCATTCCTTCCTTCCTCTCTTCCTCCCTCCCTTTCTTCCTTCTTTCCTGCTCTCCCTTCCTCTCTCCATCCTTCTTTCCTTCATTTTATTCTTCTTTCTCTTTATTCTTCACTCCTTCCTTTCACCCTTTCTTCCTGTTCCTCCCTCTTCCCTTTTATATACCATATATACAGTACCAAACTCTGTTGATAAAATCCTTGATTTATAAAGTTTTCAGATAAGGGTAAATGACAGAGAGAACTCAGTAACCTCGTGATTCAAAGAGAAACTGGATTTTGCAACTGTATTGTAGGACAGAATATCAAGAATGCTTATCCACTTACCTCCCAGACTGATTGTAATTTTTATTATATCATTATATAATCTACTTGGCATATACGTTTTCCACCCCCCTTGTCTTCCATAATAGAAAAGTAACTTAGGAATATAGGATGATAGGTTATGATATATTTTTATATTTTGTTTTTTGAAATCCTGATTGTTGCCCTCAGCCCCAACCCCACAGGAATCCTTAATTACTAGAACAACAAACAGGTTAATATTCTCTGTAACCGTAGCATCTGATCTAGACATAACACAGAAATCAGGCAATAAGAAAATAATAACAATATGATGCTTAGCAGGTTGTTGAACCACAGACCACAGAACAGACTTTCTTTATAGTTGAGGCTGCACAGTATCTTTATTTGCTGTCTTTTGAGTGAACTTAAAATTAAAATCAGGTTAATAATAATATTATTACTATATATTAATTTTCCCCTGAATGAGCTTTTCTGTATGCATTGTTGATAGTCCTATGTGTGGCGCCTTCATTATTGTGGTCTGGACCAGACCCGGAAGGTTTGTCACCATTTTCTGCTATATATAAACCCAGTGCCTCACTCCAGTGTTGTCCCTATTTTTTTTAAAGAGTAGAGTCCACTGGGTGCATCATCTCAAATGCATGCTTTTGCTTGGGTTGGAGATTGTCTGAATCTGAATTCTTTCAAAGATGACATCATGACAAAAGCTTAATACCTCAACAAAACCTCACTATTATGCCCTCAGTTTCTTCTT
Organism: Myrmecobius fasciatus; assembly: GCA_023553655.1. NCBI lineage: Eukaryota > Metazoa > Chordata > Mammalia > Dasyuromorphia > Myrmecobiidae > Myrmecobius > Myrmecobius fasciatus. The sequence goes on from JAJPUD010002135.1 coordinate 265,491, forward strand.
GTTATCTGTAAAATCAGTATTTCATTTATTGAATCACTCTGTGATACTTTCATCCTTTAATTCCTCTCTGTTCTAATTCATCCCTCTAGCTCTGATCTCACTTTTATCCCTTTGCCATCTTGACTCCATAGTTATAGACTTTATATACACTACAGTATATAGTACAAAGTTAGTAAATACAACATTATATGGAAAGCAATATATAGTTTGAGTAGAACATAGAACATGTGAATGGGAATAATGTTTACTAGATAAGTTGTCTCCATTGAAAAGGACATAGAAAGCTAAAAAAAGGAATTTGTACTTTATCCTAATCTTTATAACACAATAATGCTTCATTATATTCATATATTACAGTTTGCTAGACATTCCACAACTGATGGATGCTTCCTTAACTTTTAGTTTGTTATCACCACAAAGAAGTCACTATAAATAGTTTCATACAGAAAGAAAATTTTCCTTTAAAAAATCTTTGGGGCATAAATCTTTAAGTGATATAAGTGTATCAAAAGGAATACATGGTTTAAATGCTTGTTTACATTTCCAAATTGTTTTCCAGAATAGTTATATCTAATCACAAGTCTACCAATAGTACTACAATGTCTTAGTTTTTCTGAAGTCCCTCCAATATTTTCAAGTGGGGGGGCATCTTTTTGCCAATCTGATTAATATGAAGTGGAACCTCAGAATTGTTTTCAATTGGATTTCTCTAATTATTAGTGATTTGGAATCTTCTCTTGAGAACGATCTGCTCATTCCTTGCACCCTTTACACTTTGGGAATGATTTTTATTCCTATGAATTTGAATCAATTCCTTATGCATCTTCTGGAAGGATGAATGAATGATTCTTAAGTCTTAGTTGTCTTTTTTAATAATAACTTTTATTTTTAAAATACATGTAAAATATTTTTAACATTCACCCTTGCAAAAGCTTGTATTCCATATTTTTCTTCTTTTCTTCCCTCCACCCTTCCCCTAGACAGCAAGTAAAATCTAATATATGTTAAATAGATGTACTTCTATACATATTTCGGCAATTAACATGCTGCATAAGAAAAATCATATCAAAAAGGAAAAAATGATAAAGAAAATAAAATGGAAGCAAACAACAACAAAAAAGAATGAAAATACTATGTTGTGATCCACATTCAGTCCCCACAATCCTCTTTCTGGGGGCAGACAGCTCTCTTCATCGCAAAATAATTGGTATTGAATTGTCTCATTGTTGAAAAGAGCCACATCCATAAGAACTGATCATTATATAAACTTGCTGTCACCATGTATAATGTTCTCTTGGTTCTACTTACTTCACTTAGCATTAGTTCATGTAAGTCTCTCCAGGCCTTTCTGACATCATCCTGCTGATCATTTCTTATAGAATAATATTCCATAATTTGCTTATGCCATAACTCATTCAGCAATTCCTCAACTGATCGATCCACTCAGTTTCCAATTTCCTGCCTTAGTTGTCTTCTTTTAAAATAATGTAGATATTTTACAAAGTTTTTCCCTTTTTTATGTGCTAAATTTCTCTCTTCAATGATTCATGAAAATTGTCCCAGATTTCTTTGAATATCTTTTATCATTTTTGGTAAGCATTAATATTTATTATATTATTGAATCATGATTCATTTATTCATTTTTTATTTTGGTTCCAATTATTTTCTATTAAGATATGCTGATATTATAGATATTCACATATAAATACATACATATATACATGTATATATGTAGAGGTAGCTATTTTTATAACATATACATACATAAATTCATGCCATTTCCTTCTTTCTCTAATTTCTAAGGTGCACACCTAGTAGTGGTGTTAATAGGGACACTGGATAGAGACAGTGTAATGATTTTTGGAATATAGTTTCAAATTATTTTTAGGAATGCAGGGTGCAATTCCAGAATTGATAAATGTTCAAAGGATATGAAGAAGCAGTTTTCAGATAAAATAATTAAAGCTGTAAAGAGTCATATGAAAAAAATGTTTGAAATCACTATTGATCAGAGAAATTAAAACTACTCTGAGGTACCCTCTGACACCTAAAAGGAAGATGATAAATGTTGAAGGAGATGTGGCAAAATTTGAACCCTAATGCATTATTGATTGAGGTATGGACTGATCCAACCATTCTAGAGAGCAGTGTGGAACTATGATCAAAGAACTATAGAACTGTGCATATTCTTTGATTCAACAAAATGATTATTAGGTTTGTATCTCAAAGAGATCTTAAGAAAGGGGTAAAGGACCCACATGTGCAAAAATATTTGTAGCAGCTCTTTCTGTGGAGGGAAAAATTGGAAATTGAAGGGATGTCCATCAATTGGGGAATGGCTGAACAAGTTGTGATATATGAATGTAACTGAATACTATTGCTATATAAAAAATGATGGACAGGCAAATTTCAGAAAAAAACTGGAAAAACTTTTATGAAGGGAAGGATTCTGGCAAGTTGGCACAGTAGGTCAGTAAATGTCAAGCTCTCCAGATTTTCTCCCACAAACAGAACAAATTTGTGCCTCAGGATGAACATGGACTAGTGAAACACAAAGAAAACTTGGGGCAGAACAAGAATTCTCCTGGGACTTTCCAAGAAAACCCAAAGAAACACCAGATATTAATCAGTATATAGTACAAATAACTCTAGGCTAGCTCCACAGAAACAGCAAATGAGGACCTGAGGAATTAGTTGGGTTTGACTGGAGCCTCAGTTGGAACCACAGAAATTTTCACTTTCCAGACAGTTTGGGAAATTAGGGTCAGTGTCTGAGAAGAATTAGGAAACCTCTACTGATAAGTAATGCCAAACCCAGCTGTGCTGCAGAGACACAGCCTTGGGTAAGAAGGAACCAGTATATCTGGTGAATGTAAAAGCAAGGGGGCAGGAATACTGCTGGCTGTCAGAAGTTGCAAGAGGGTGGAGCTCTTGGTTTGGGATTCCAGGTTAGAAAAGAGAACTGAAGTGGGGTACTATTCTCCACCCAATGATTAGAAGTGTTTACACTAATACTTCTATTTTAAAAACGTGAATTGTTAAAGAAGAAACAACCCAATTATGAAAACTAACTATAAAATAGGCAAGATCAGGGTTTATCTCCAGAGGAGGATACTGAAGTAAAAAAAAAATAAATAAAATAAAGCTTCTTCTGTTTCATACAATAAGTTTAAATGGCTCCTTGCCAGAAAGAATTCATAGAAGAACTCAAAAAAAAGAATTTAATTAAAAAACAAACAAAAAAAAATTGAGACTGAGAAAAAAAAGCCATCCAAGAAAAATAAGATTATGAAAAAAAAGGTTAACCAACTAGAAAAGAAGATAGTCTTAAAAAAGAGAAAATAATTCTTTTAAAATTAGAATTGGACAAGGGGAAGCCATTGAAGCTATGAGACCAAGAAATAACAAAACAACATAAAAAATGAAAAAAAAGATTACAAAACATCTTATAAATAAAACAACAGATAAGAATAATTGGACTACCTGACAGCTGTGATCAAAAAAAGAAAAAAAAAAGAACTTTGATACAATAATGCAAGAAATAATCCAAGAAAATTGTTCTGGAGTGCTAGAACATAAGGAGTAATAATAGAAAAAAAAAATCCACTAATCACTACTTCACAGAGACACTTTGTGGAAAACATATAGGAATATTATTGCCAAGTTTTGAAACCCCCAGATCAAAAAGAAAATTTTTCAGGAAACAAGTAAAGACAATTTACATATGCTGGAGTAATAAAAAACTTCAGGTCCTGGCTATTAAAAGAACTAGGCCTGGGGTAAAAAAATATCATATACAGCAAAAAGCATCCATAATATTGAATGAAAAAACTGGATGTTTAATTAACTTGCAGATTTTCAACACTTTTTTCATCTAAACATCAACTAAATGGAAAATTAAACATATAAGTACCAATATTTAAGATAAATTTCAGGCAATTTAGCATGGACAAATTGCTTATGCTTTTTATGTGAAAATGCATATCATATGTTTAAGATTGACATCAGTAATTGGGTAGCTCAAAAGAAAAATCGAAGTATAGTATTAATGTGTGTAGATCTATGTATGTGATATATGTGTATATGGTATATATATGTATATATATATGTCTGTACATATATAACTTTTATGAGATTAATTGCTGTCTTTGGGAGGGAGGAGAGAGAGGGACAAAAATTTGGAGTTACAAATCTTGAAATTTTTTTACATGTAAATGGAAAAATAATAAAATACCATTAAGTAGTGAAAAAACAATAATTAGTGCAATGTATATCTCTGCAATAATTACTTAGTGAATGTGTTCATTATTCTACAACTGTCATTTTTCCTTTTAAATAATCATTACAAATATGAATGGTATAAAGTTGAACTTTATTTTAATTTATATATTTCAGTTTTGAATATAGTTTCTAATATGCTGTTAATAGCTTGAATTTCTTATTTGTAGAACTACCTGTTCACACATTTTGACCATTTATTTGTTGGGGAATAACTAATTTTTATATAATTCTCCATGTAGTTTGAATATGAGAATTTTTTAATAGAAATTTATTTCAGTATCCACCAACTTAATGTTCTTTCTAATTCTAACCTCTTTGATTTTGTTGTACAAAATCTTTTGAATTTTATAATGAAAATGAGCAATATTGTTTCGTGTGATCTTCTTTTCTTTTTTTTGATAAAAAATATTTATTTCCTATGCACAGTTGTGAAACATATCTAATACTCTAACTTGTTTATGTTATAACCTTTCATATTAAAGTCATATGTATTTAGGATTTATTGTGAGATGTAATGTGGTCTAAACCTAATTTATTTAAGATTTTTTGTTTTCCTTATAAATTTTGTCTCATCTTGTAGGGGGACTTCTTGGGTTCAACAAACATTATATTATTATATTCAATTGATTTTGTTTATTGTTTATATAATTTGTTCCACTGATCATTTTCTTCTATTTAAAAAAAAATTACTACTTTCCTATGCTTTGATATCCAGTAGTACTAGGTCACCTTCTTTCCAATTTTTTTTATTATTTGCCGTCAAATTCTTACACATTTTTCCTTGTGCAGAATAATTTAATTGATTTTTCTAGGTGTCTAATGTAATTCTTTGATAGTTTTGTAGATAATACATCAAAATTGTAAATTTATTTAGATCTCATCATTAATTATATCAGCATGGTTCATCCAAGAGCAATTAGTATCTTTCATATTATTTATATTTATTTTTGTTTCTCTAAACTTTCAGTTTTATTTTTTAAATTTCTTGATGTGTACTAGTAACCATATTTCTAGTTATTTTATATATTCTATAGTTATTTTGAATAGAATTTCTCTCTTCTTTGTCTTCCTGCTTGGTTTTCTTGTTAATAAATTGAAAGAATAATGACTTTGTGTGTTTATTTTGTATACAATTACTGTAATGGTTATTATGCTAATTGAATTGGTTGCATTTCTATGATTCTCTCAGTAAAATTGTCATGTAATTTGCAAAAGCTGATTGTTTTCTTATTTCTCAATGATTATTTTCCCCATAATTGTTTAAATATATTGCTCTAGTTAACATTTCTAGAATAATATAAAAATAGCAATGTACATTCATTCTTTAGCTTTGTTCTTTTTATTAAAGACTGTAATCATTTCCTGATTTGATTGATAAGGTAGTGTAATTTGTGGGATATTATTTATTTTATATTAATTCTAGAGATATTGAACTAAATCTGCATTTTTGTAATGAGTCCAACGTAATTATACATATTATCATTTAAATACTGCTATTGCCCGTTTAACATATATTTCAATGATTCATCTCAACATTCATCAGAAAGATCAAATTTGTCTTAATTGAGTTATCAAAAGTATATTTGTTTTATGGAAAAATAGTTTGGTATGATCATTTTCTCTTTGCTAAAGTCATTTAATATGGGATCTAATATGGGAGTTAATTTTTCATTGAATATTTCATAGAATTCACATGTAAATCCATCTGATTCTGTCCCTCCCTTTTTTTTCTTTCTGACTTATTCCCTCTGCTTCATTCCCCACCCCCTCACTGTCTATCTGTCTGTCTGTCTCTGTCTATCTCTGTCTCTTGTTTGTCTGTCTCTCCCCTGTCTCCCTCTCTCAGATAGATTTATTTAGATTTTCTACCTTTTGCTCTGATAACATTAGTATTTAAAATTTCTATAAATATTTATTCATTTGATTTGTTACTAGTTTTCTTGCCATATAATTGACCATATTATTTCCTAAAATTCCTTTATTTTTTATGTCATGAGTACATTTTCCTTTTTAATATTGGTATTCCTCCCTTCCCCACTAACAAATTGTTTAGTTTGTTAATTTTTAAAATTTGTCTCCTACTTTTATGAATTCAAATGTCTTCATCTGTTTTTTCAAAATGTCTATTCTTGTGTTTGAGAAATTTGGAAATTTCTTATTTTTGTTTTTTAAATTTTAAATAATGATTTGTTCTTTTTCCCATTTCTTGATAATAATGTTGAGATATACCATTTCACCTAAGGGCTGCTTCCCAAGGATTTTGCATGCATCCTATTATTGAAACTTTCTTTAATGAAATTATGTTTTTATTTTATTTGCTTTTTAAATCATACATTTTTAAGATTAAAATATTTGTTCTCCATTTAACCTTGAATTGTTTCTTCTGGGACAACTTATTAATTTGCCATATAGGTTTTGGTTTTGTGTACTTTTCTATGATGTTCTATGTGCTATGTATTTACCAATATTTTAAAGATATCATGCACAGGTCTGAAAAATGTGCATATTCTTTTCTATTCCCTTTCATTAATCATTAGAGAGCTGCAATATCTAAATTTTTGAAGATATTTTTAGGAAATTTATTTTTCTTGTTTATCTTTGTACAATATTTGTCTACATCTTAAAAATATATATTGAGTTCCTTAATTCTTACATTTTGCCATCTATTTCTCCCCCAATTTCCTTGTTTTTCAAGTATTCTGATACTATGCAATTTCTGTCTATAATTCTTTCCTGAAGTTCCCCTTAAAATTCCAAATTACATATTCTATATTTACTTTTGTCTTTCTGGAAATTATAATTACCCTTTTAAAAATCAAATTTGAGGCATAATGAATTTTGCCTCATCTCTCTAATATAACTCTGAATGAAATTTAATGTTCTAAGTGTTTTTTTCCCTTATTCTCTTTCTCCTCCTCCTGCTCTTCCTCTTCCTCCCCCTCCCCTTCTTCAAAACAAATATTTGATTATGGCCTGTAATCCACTTTACTAATCTGCACCATGTTACAAATAAGTTCAACTCATTTGTATTCTTTGTCATGCTTGTTCATTGTGTATTTTTATCTATCATAACCTTTTATAACCCACAACCTCTATTTACTTTCAAATACCTTCTCTACAAAGACAGAGAGACACAGAGAGAGAGACGCACAGAGAGAGACAGAGATAGAGACAGAGAGTAGACTCAAATCTAGTAATCTTTATCTTTAGATTATTTTTTCTTTCCCAATTTTAGGTATTTGTCTCTGGTTTTAACCCTTTCCCTGTTTTTAATCCCCACTTCATCATCAACTTTCTAAAGTTCAACTTTGTTTTGTTCAAAATTATTCTCTACTTCTTATACTCTACTCCCCTATTTTTGTTTCTACCTGATTCATTGTTAAATTTACCATATTTTCCTAACCAGCTTTTTGTGTATGTTTGTGTGCATATTTATACTCATTTTTCCTTTGTCCATTTGAGATAAGTATTTATTTGATGCTCCCTTTTTATGTTTATATAGATATTTTTTCTTTCTTCTATTAGAATGTAAGCATGTGACCATTTAGCCCATTTTTATTGGTGAAATGCATTTACCTTTCTGTTGTTCTTTTGACATCTTTGTACTTCAGTGTCCTCTCATAGTTGTTTTACAAAAAAGAAAAAATTGCAAAGCATTCTATTTTTTTAATAAATCTTTCTTCTACAGGATAATCCTAAAAAATTTAAGGTAAATTTTTCATAATTAAAAAACTTTTACCTTTTTCAGGACCATATTACAATATTCCTTATCTTTTAAAATAATAATAATTGCCAAATTATATGTGATCTTAACTCTGGTTCCTCCATACTTATTTTTTATTTGACTTAGAAGATCATCATTTTGGACATGACATTCTTGAGTGTTTTCAGTTTGAGATTTCTCTCAGAAGGTGATGAATGGATCATTCAGCTTTTACTTTGTTCTCTATTTCTAATTCATCTCGTTTTCTTCAATTATTTATTGAGCATGTTGTTTAAATTTTTGTTCAGTTATGGATTTGAGGAATTTTTATGGTCCTTAAATTAAAGAACACAAATACAATCAAAAGGACTGGCCAACACATTGTATGTTTATGATGAGGGAGAATAAATAATCTAGTAATATCCTTAAGTATGCATTCAGTTTCAGGGGAAGCTGGGGATGCCATGAGGGAAAAAAAAGGAGAGGAAATTAGGAAATATTGCTACTGTTACATAAAAATGAGTTGGATTTGGAATTTTTTGAGAACATAGGCATCCAGGTAGACTGAGACATTTTTAGAAGAATCCAGATAAACATAGTAAGCAAGTATTTGAAAATGTAATCTTAGAAGAATGATTAGGAGCAGACAGATTTGATACTTTTTGCTATCTCAGAGTCATTTGCTTCCATTTGTCTTTTTCTAGGATTTTTTTTTCTGAGGAAATTGAGGTTAAGTGACTTGCTCAGGGTCACATAGCTAGGGAGACCAGATTTGAACTCAGGTCCTCCTGACTTCAGGGCTGGTGCTCTATCCACTGTGCCACCTAGCTGCTCTGTTCTAGTTTTTAATGTGTGATTTTCTTCAGTTATCTTTTATATCTCTGTTTCCATTTAGTTAATTCTACTACTTGAGAAGTTGTTTTCTTCAGACATTTCTTTTCTGTTTCCTGCTCATTTTCCTTCCCTTTCTTTTGATATTCCCTCTTTTTTTTTCAACTTTTAAGGTGTAGTTGTGCTCCTGGGGTAAAGGGGGCGCTGTCCCAAGCTTCCTGTGCAGCTCTGAGCCTTGGCTTTGAACAGGGCGCCCCCTTGTGCTTGCAGGGGTTAGCTTTACCTCTTTTCAGGAAGCAGCCTGGTTTCCCAGAGTTTGACTGCTGAGTGGTTCTGGAGGCTTCCCCACTGATTTGCTCCTCTACTGAGTCAAGATTGAGGGTCTTAGTTGTGGTTTGCTGTGATTCAGGCTCTCTCACTTGCTTTCCCAGAGTTTGTCTAAGCTGGCTTTGTTACCCCAGGGAGACTGACCTTTCTTGAAGTTTTTCTACTCCATCTTGAGCTGGAGAGGGGTTTCATTCAGACTCTGTTCAGATGCTTGGTCTCATGTGGTTTTTGTGGGACAGTTGGAGCCCGCTTACTGACTTTATCATATAGGCTCCACCCCGGAAGTATCTTCCGCCAATTTTCACTTCCCATATTGCTGACATCTACTTTGCAGAATCTTAAACATAATCTCAGGGCAGCTAGGTGGCGCAGTGGATAGAGCACCAGCTCTGAAGTCAGGAAGACCTGAGTTCAAATTTGGCTTTAGACACTTAACATTCCTTAGCTGTGTGACCCTGGGTAAGTCACTTAACCTCAATTGCCTAACCAAAAAAAACCAAAACAATCTCGCTGGCATGTAAAATGAGAGCAAATGTTCTGTAATTTGAACATTCCCAAGTTTGTTCTTGTTTAGATTGGGATTTAAACTGATCTTTTCCAATCCAATGCCCACTGCTATGTATTCTAGATTTGCAGGCATATTGAGAACAGCACTTTATCATATTTTAGGATTATAAATAGTTCAGGTTTAATTCCATCACTTCTATTAGCCTTATTGTGAGCAGTTCTTCCTAAGGCCTGTTTAACTTCATTCTCCAGTGACCAAGCCATTGTGATTATTGGCGATAGTAAGATCTTTCTTGAATAGTTATGTGTTTATTCTTGACGTCTTTTCTTAATTTCTTTTGCTAAATCCCTACCATAGCACACTGTTTGGAGTTAGATTCGAGTTAAAATTTGACCTTAAATGCTCACTAGCTGTGTGATCCTGAGGAAGTCACTTAACCTTAAGCTGTTTTAGCTTCCTGAACTGTAAAATAAGGATAATGACAGCACCTACTTCCCATAGTTATTGTAAGGATTAAATAAGATAACATTTATAAAACATTTACCTTATAATAAATGCTATTTTCTTTTTAAAATAAATTGAAATACATATCCACACCAGGCCTAATCCTCCCTTTCATGCATGCGAAGATAATGGCATTTGTATAGGAAATATAGGATTACATTCTTTTCATTTAGCAAGTTCCTTGGTTTCAGAGCAGAGTCCTTGGTTCTTGGGGAGTTGAAGTGGTAGACCCGATATATTGGAGGAGATGGAGAGTTAGCTCAAATGCTGAAATGTGTTGGATTCTGAATGCTATATTAGGCAACTCTGCAATATCACCATTATATTCTCAGCATGACCTTTATCCTATAAGGCTCTTTGCTCAAAAGAGGAGAATGATTTTGTAACTTGACTTCAACAAAGCATACAAGAATAGTAGAATTGTCCTTGAGTACTCTGATAACTTGTTACTCTAGGGAGTAAAGAAAAACATTGTGTCTGTTGGATGACTATAGTTACCCATTAGGAGAAAAATGAGTGGGGAGGGGAATTACAGTTAATGTATTTGAATCTAGATGCTTAGTAGCCTTTTTTGCTATTATAGGTATCCAAATGAGAATCTTGTCTGAAAATATTTAGTTTTCTTTAAAAAGACTGTTCTTAAATGGCTTATAATAGGAAAAGTCAAATGAAACTTGTACTACTAAAGTATGATCTTATTCAAGTCATAGGGAGTAAAAAACAAGACAAAATAAAATTCAGAGATTTTTCAATGATATTGAAATTGCTCTTTTCTTTTCTTTTTTCCTCTTTTCCAGTCAGATTTACTTCATGAGGATATCTAACATCAAAATAGAAATTGTACATAAAAAATTCCATCATTGAAAAATCTTATCATCTGGCTCAAGCTAAAAGAAAAATTCAAATTTTAATCTTGTCTCCAGAGGCCCTAACCAATGGTGAAAGAGAAATGACCTCACATGTGCTATCTTGTGTTAGGTCAAGCAAATTATCAGATATAGAAAATTATTTTAATGGTAGTTTTGTCCAATTCTATTTGTTGCAAAATTGAAATATTTATGGCATGCTAACCTGTTTTATGTTTCTTTTGTTTGGGCAAATGTAGAGGGGGTACATCTTGTAAATACTGATTCAACCTCTAGTTAAGAAATGGTGTACAATCTTTCCATGTCTTGAAACCTTTACAATTTTTCTAGGAAAACTAATGTTAATCCAACTGTCCCTTTGCAAAGCTGTGGCCTGTGCTTATATATCCCAAACCTCATAGTCATCATTGAATTTCCCTCACCTTTCAGAGGGGAATGAAATGAATCCAATTAAACCAGTCAATTGAATCTAAAAATATTTCACTAAAAATGTTTATCATATTTTTTTCAAGTTTCACTAATATATACTTAATTTGTACAACACATTGTTTGGGAACATCATAAAATTCTGTTTCAGAAGCACTGCAGAGACCCACTTAAGTTAGGACTTCAAAGCAGTATTAGAAATATGTCTTATATCATTTGTGTATTTAGACCGAATACTTAGTTTTGAGACCCCTATTTCTTGACTATGATACAACTATATATTAAATTATCTCCTGGCAGGGAGAAAGAATATTCAACATGCTTGAATCCTAGACATAAAAAAATAGAGTGATTCTTTGCATATATATGGGACGGATCAGACAGAGAAAACCCAAATGTGGACACCATGATGGAGTAGATGAGCATTAACCTTTTCAGCAAGACATTTATTTATTTGAGTCAGGAAGTAAATCTATGAAGCTGTCAAATGGAAAAAGACACCAAAGCTTTGCTGCTGTATTGAAAAAATGTCCAAGATGATACATGCTCTATATCTCTGTATAATAATACATAAGAGTAAGAACTAGCACTTAGTGCTTTAGAATTTTCAAAGTGCTTTGCAAATATATTATTTAATCATTAAAACAACCAAGTGAGATAGATGCTATTATTATTACTCTCCTTTTATAAATGTAGAAACTGAGTCAGAGAATCAGAAAGGCAAGTTAAATGGTTTGCCCAAGGTTACACAGCTAAAAAGTGTTTGAGTTAGGATTTGAACTTAGGTCATCTTGACTCAAAACTATAATACATATAATAAATCATATATATGTATCTATACAAACATACATGTATAATTATTTCATATTTTATATATACATATCCATTCATACACTTGTTTATCTATGGATATATATGTATATATAATATATTCATTTATGTTTAATATATACACACATGTGTATATATACATATATACATATACATGTGTACATTTATGTGTGTGTATATGTGTATAATGTAAAGAAAAAAAGACTAGAGATGAATAGGAAAAAAAAAAACAGACATTTGAAGTCAGGATATCTGTGTTCCAGTCTTGACTTTGTCATATAGTAATAACATGTGTGATCTTAGGCAAGTCTTAGCTTCTCTCATACAATAATCCTTCTCACTTTCACAGCTGAATACTTTCCTGAAAATATAGAAGCTATTTTCTGTGAGTTCCTTTTTCTTCCTTTTCTATATTTCACCATCCTTTAACATCACCTGATCTCCACATAATTATCAAAATGACTTTTCTACAGCACCATATTGCTCTCTTATTCAATTCCATAAACATTTATCCTGCCATATTACTCCTATTCAATTCCATAAACAATTGTTAAGTGCCTACTATGTGCCAGACACTGTGCAATGTTCTGAGAATACAGAAAGAGGGAAATCCAGTCCCTGTCCTGAAAGAGCTTTCAAGCTAATGGGGGAGACAATATGAATAAATATGTGCAAAGTAAGCTATATATAATATAAATAGAAAATTATTAAAAGAGGAAACTAATTGAGAAGATTTTGGAAAGGTTTCCTGTAGAAAGATGATTTTAGTGGGAAATTAAGGAAAGGCAGGAAATTTAGTACTCATATTGAAGGAGGGAGAGCAATCCAGGCATAGGGTTCATCCAAAGAAAATTCTAGGGGCTGAGAAGTGGAATATTCTGTTCCAGGAACAGCCAGGAGGCCAGTTTCACTGCATAGGAGAATATGTTTTGGAGAGGAGGGTGTAAGAAGAGTAGAAAGGTAAGGGGCAACTAGGTGTACTTTCATCACTTTTAGGAATGAATATAGATTCCTCAGTCTGGCATTTGAAGCTCTTTATAATTTTCCTGTATCCTGACTCTCCATCCTTGTAATCCATTACTGCTCTTCATGGACACTCAGGTCCAAAACTATTCTTACTCATACTTGGCACTGTTTTTCTATCTCACTTGCATTGCATTGGCTATCTTCAACGGTTGAAAAGCACTTCCTTCTCGCTTCTATCTTTCAGAATCTCTATTTTTTTCCCATTGGTCAGATTAAGCACAACCTTTTGTAGAAGACTTTCCTTATCCATAAGCAACCAGGGCATCCTTATGTATTGTATCTGTTTATCTATACCAATTTAAAAACATTTCAATCAATAAATATTAAGTTCCTAGTTCGTGTACTTTAGGTACTCAGTCTCTCCTCACTAAGCTCCTTTAGAAAGAAAGAATTGTTTCATTTATGTATTTATGTCCCTAGCACATGGCCCAGTGCTAGGTAAATAATAGCTACTTAATAAATGTATGATGATTGATTGAACTAGTCAGAGGCTGTTTTTTTCTCTTAAAAGTTGGTCTCAATCAATTACCTGATGAAACTCTTAACATTTTCATGCAAATAGCACTTTGCTATTTCTTAAGTGAAACTCCTGGTGATCCTGCTGCACACCCTTATTACTTTTTCAATGGACTTCTTGGAGGTCCAATGCAGTGAATGGGGTGTTCAGAGAAGACTAATACCTCTGGTGTGAGGACTTGCTGTATCTTTTTCTGGCCTGTTCTTCTACATTTTGTGTTTACCTTCACCCAACTTTCACCTGTGTTTCCAAAAAGCTATGTCATGGATATATGGATATGTCATGTCCCATCCTGGTAAACCATTTTGGCACATAGGCTAAACTAGGTTCAGACTAGTTTGCAAATATCTTATTAATAGATTATTAAATGAAACAGACTGACCTTTAACTTGTTAATGTCTGCCCAAAGCATATGAAGATTTTCCTCAGTGGAATGAGCATATGAGAAAAATTTTCCCCCAATAGCCATGAATGCAGCTGAAACAAGTGCAATGGAGAGATCAGAGCTTTATCAGACATTAAAGATGCCCAGGTCATTGCATCCCAGGCCATCTATAGTCATCTTGACTTTTGTTTTGCCACTGAACTTTTGATAACTTAGGAACAGAGAGTAGAACTGAGGACTGCTTAACTGCCTAACTTCAATCTAATTCATGAATGGATTAGGACATCACCCTATGATGTCATTGATTTTCTCTGAAAAATGGACAACAATGGATTTCTGAATGCTGCTGATTCATCCTCAAAGGACTATTGTACTAAATGGTGACCATTTTATAGGTCCAAGTACATTATTAAAAAAAAAAAAAGAAAAAGAAAAAGTAAAGCAAACACTTCTTCAAGTGGTGAAATCTGGTTATTGAAACTAGGTAAATGAAGTAAAGAGATTTTTGGAACCTTAGAGAAAGGAAAATAGTATAGTCATTTGATTTACAAATGATACCAAACTAGTTAACGCAACTCAATTTTCTATCAGGTATGTGGCTTTTGGTATACTGTATCTCAACTCTTCAGTTGCTTCTCCCATTTGAGTGAAGGCTTGAAGGGCAGAGAATTAAATTCCTCCCAAAGTCTTCTCTCTCCTCTAAATACCCATTCTTTCCAACTTTCTTTTGTGTGTTGTCTTCCACCATTAGATTGTAAACAACAACAAAAAAAATTTGAGAACAGGGATTGTTTCTGTTTCTAATTTTCATCTTTAGCACTTAGCACAAAGCCTGGCACATAGAAAGGGCTTAATAAATGTTTATTGAATTAAATAGAAATGGTTGACAGAATCAGGATTCACAAACATCTTTTTAGGCCAGAAAATTGGGCTGAATCTGATATGAAATTCAAAGTCTTATACTTGGGTTTAAAAATCACATTTGCTAGTATAGAATCAGAACTGGCATAATTAGGTAGAAGTTTGTTTAAAAATAATCTGGGGAGTTAAAGGGATTGTAAGGTGAAAACAAGTCAGTAATGTCAACTACAACAACAAAAACAAAAACAAATCAAGAAATTAAAAAAAAAAACTTTGAACATGACTTTAGTATGTATTAAGAGAAAAATAAGTTGCTAATGGCCCCTCTGTACTCTATTTAGTTAAATAACATAGAGAGTGAGAGGTACTTTTGAGAACACAGTTTAAAAAGGATATTGATATATTTAAGGAGTTTGAGAAGAAATAACCAAGTTAACATTACACTTTGCACTTATATTACTTGTATTCTTGATTACATGTATGTCTTCTCTTCTCCAAACAAAATAATTTCTAATTCTCAAAGTTCATGATTATCTTGATTACTCCATTCTCCATCTTTCTGAACATATCAAAATATTTTTCTCTTTGGTCATAGAGGGAAGAATCAGAAGCAATGAGTAGAAATTACAAAGAGGAAAATTTGATTTTGAGATTAGGGAAAATTTGCGAACAATGAGAGATGTCCAAAAGTGAAATATATTGCCTCATGGGATAATTTATTCTCATCCATTAAAGGTCTTCAATTAGAAATTAAATGACCACTTAGTGGGCCTATTGTTTTACAGATTTTTTTTCATTTTTTTGTTTAGACTACACCATCACTAGGTCTTTTCTACCTTTGAAATATTATTTTTCTATGATTTTCCCCCCATGACAGAGGAAAATTACTTTGTTTGATGAAAAAACAAATTCAGAGATGGAAGAAGAGGTGAAAAAGATCCTTTAAAAATTGAAATATCACTAGAGTTTATTGACTCTCATGGGTGAGGAGATAGAGACATGGTCAGACATTTATTTAGTGGGTAAAACATTTTGGCTGCTAAATGGAGAACAGACTAGAGTGGCAGTTTACTTGTAATAGTCTATGCATGAGATGATGAAGGCCTGTAATAGAGAAATAGCAGAATTGGAGGAGAGAAGGCAGTGTATTCAAGAGAGAATTCAAATGTAAAATTTGCAGTCCTTGGAAACAGATGGGATATGGGTGATGAACAATCATGAAGCAGCAAAAGTATTTCCCAGATTTGTCCCACTCTTTAGACCTACTAGGGACTACAGATTATGTATGCCCTTTCTAATGAGTCTTGAATCTTCCATTGAATCTTTCAAGTCTTATGTTGCCCCTGCTTTTATCAGAATTGAAATCTCTAAATTTACGTGTATCTCCATTCTCCTATGTGTGCCCATTGTTACTATTAATGCCAATAACAATTCTTAGAGGTTAAAGAGATATTCTGTGATATAATTTCTTAAACACAAAATGATATTTGACACTTATTAGGGAACTTCAATTCAAATCAAATCAATAAGAATTTATTAAGGACATGCTATATACCAAGCATTGTTCTAGGTTCTAGGGGAATAAGAACAAAAGTAAAATTCTCCCTATGATCAATTAGTTTACAATCTAATAGGGAGAAGAACTATGTACAGAGGTAAATGAACACAAGTAATTTCTGAATGATTTGCATGTATGTGGAATAGGAAGAACCTCATGTAAGAGATGACTCTTATATGAAGACTTGGAGTGAATTAATGTTAACAAGAGGAAAGGTGGATAGGAAAAGCACTTTAGAAATAGAGTACAGCTTGAGGACTGAAAAAAAAAGTAAAGAGATGGGAACATGTGTTCAAGAAATATGAACTAGTCCTGTTTGACTGGAAAATAAGGCATGTGACATACATGAAATCAATTTAACAATAGAGGTTGGTATCACACTTCGAAAAGCTTTACATACAAGGTTTAAGAAGACATCCTTTACCCTAGAGACCAGATATGTTCTTTAGACTTTTTAATTTGTCAGTTGCATGGATTTAAGAGGATGGATTTAAGAGACAGGAAGTAGGGGATCCACTTAGAAAACTACTCCAATAATTCAAGTGAAAGTTTATTAAATAGGGTGGTGGTAGGGTAGAAAGGAAAAGCCAGATGAAAAATATAGGGAGTAGAATTGGCAAGACATGACAATTGATTGCAAAGGGTATGTGTGTGGAGGAATAGAGGATGATTAAAATAAAAATTTGGGTTTTTGATCCTGGATGACTAAAAGGATGGTGGTGACCTCAATAAAATTAATAATTTAGACAAAGGAGTAGATTTGTGGAGAAAAATATTAACTTCTTTTTCATATATGATGAATTTGAATAGCCTATGAGACTTGCAGTTCAGTAGTAGTGGGGCCTATCATTAGAAGGGAGAAAAAATTTATAAATATAGGATTTGTGACTAACCTGCATGAAGGATATCTGTCACCTGAAATTTGCCTATAGTTTACCTTTTACAATTAAAGATTCATATCTTTAAACCTATATATCTTTGCTAGTCAAAATAGTAATGATCTGTCAGAAAGAATGGACTTTGTGAGCCAAAGTATTGTTTTATGCCCTACAATATACCAACAGGAAACAAATCATGAAATATTTGACAATAACTAGCAATGTGAATAGATCTCATGGGAACATGTTGTCTTACAGCAACATTAAAGGACCTACCACAATCACCAGACCAAGTCATGCTCCTATTATCAATAATGACTATAATAGGTCCAAAAACATTTCATTGTGGTTCATTTCTGATTTATTAGAAAACCTTTGCTGTCATATTCTTCTAGTTTCTTTATGTCATGAATTGATATTTTTCCCCTTTAAAATAGTGAAATGTCATTTGTAAAGTATTAGCCTCATCACTTCAAATGACAAGAAGCCTCCCATCATCTCCCTGCAGTAACTCCTTATGATTACTAATCAGGTTCTCAACATCAGATGTCAGGAATACCACATTGTCTAAGGATCACACAGTCTGAGACTATTCTTGAACATAGAAATTAATTTTTCATTTTGGATAAGTGGCCCTTTATATATAAAGATAACATTATTGTTCATCTAACAGTAAGACTGAGCCCATTAAATTGTTTTCTCATGAGTAGTAATAGGGTTTTCCTAAACTAAAAAAGTCTATCCTACCCGGTTATTGTTAGAACAAATGGCTACTACACATAAAAATTTCAGGGATACCTTCTGCAATAAGCTGAAGAAATGAAAAAAGATAAATGTGTTTTTTTTATGGGCAGAGTTTGTTAATGAATGAAATTGTAATAGCTGAAGTAGTCACCAGCTTTTCTAATATTTATTCTGTATGAAAATCAAGAAAAAACATTCATTCTAAATCTAGGTTGTGTCATTGTGCTAGGCATTGGATATACAAAAACAAAAATAATATAATTCTTGTCCTGAAGAGGCTTACATTCTAAAAGGGGTGTCATAACACATACATATGAAGAAATTAAAAAAAAACATATAATGATATGCTGGATAGCTTTGGCTTAAGAGAGGTACTAGCATTTGGTAAGCCAAGGAGAGGATTTATGCAGAAGATAGAACTTGAGCTGCTTGAAGAAAAACTTGGATTCTAAGAGTTTAAGATAAAGAAGATATTCCATGAAAGTCAGTTAGTGCAAAGGTAGAGTTATTGGAAATGGAATTCATCTATTCTATGAAGTGTGTAAAAAGAGTAATGATTAATAAATTTGATAAGGTAAAATATAGTCAGTCTGTGAAGAACTTTATTTTCAGTTCTAAATTCCTTGCCTCTTTCCCACCATTTCCACTGAAAAGGAAAGAAAAACACAATTCATAAGAAATGAATATAGTCATGCAAAAAAAGAAAAAAAGAAAAAGAAAGAAAAGAATTTTTACTTTGAGTTCATTGGTGCTCCATTTGAAAGAGAATTACATATTAGGTCTTTTTTAGAGTTGTGGTTGGTCATTGTGTTGATCAGTTACTAAGTCTGTCAAAGTTCATTATCTTTACAATATTGTTTTTTATTGTACAGATTATTCTCCTGGTTATTTCACTTTACATATGTTCAAACAAACTTTACCAGCTAAAATTATTTCTTTCATCATTTCTTACAGTATAGTAGTATTCCATCACATAAATATACCATAATTTGTTTAGCTATTCCCAAACTGATTGTTACCTCTTTAGTTTTCAATTCTTTGTCACCATAAAAAAATGATATAAATATTTTTGTACAAATGATTCCTTTTGCTCTTTCTTTTATCTCTTTGAGTTATAAGCCTAATAAAAAAAGGATTGCTGGGCCAAAGGGCATACATTATTTAATTGGAACATTGTTTTAAATTGTTTTACTGTATAGCTAAACTATTTCACTGTTTTGCCAACATTGTATTAGTATATTTAATTTCCCACAGCCCTTTTAGCATTTTTATTTTTCATTTTTGGGCCATCCTAGCTAAGCAGATAAGTGTGGTATGGTACTTTAGAGTTGTTTTAATTTGAATTTCTCTAATTAGTAGTTACTAAAAGTTTTTTTTTTAATATGATCATTGATAGCTTGAATTTCTTTCCTTGCAAAATGTCTATTCATATCTCTTGACCATTCTCAAGTGGGGAATGGTTCATATTCTTGTAAATTTGAGTTAGTTCCTTATATAACTTGAAATTAAATTTTTAAAAAAGAAATTTGCAACTAGGATCCCCCTCACTCATTTTTTGCTTTAGTCCAATTTTAGCTGCAGTAGTTTTGTTTATGTAATATGTAATTATGTAATAAAAATTAATCATTTTACTTTTTATGAACTCTATTGTTTGCTTATGAACCTTTCTTCTATTTATATATTTGACAGGTAATTCCTTCCATATTCCATTAATTTGCTTATGATGCTAGCCATTATGTCTAAATAATGTATTCATTTTGAAATATTAATATATAACTAGTTTATTCCATACTATTTTCCAGTTTCCTCAACTTTTCATTGAATAGTAAATTCTTTGCTTCAGTAGTCAAAATCTTTAATTTTATCAAGTTTTAGGTTACTGTGTCCATTTATTTCCCTATTTTTAAGAGTTCACTTGGTTTTGGAATTAATTTTTAAAAAATATTTCACAGAATTACTATCACAAGGTGATTGTAAATTACTTTACAATTTAGCCCTGGGACTATTTTCTTAGGGATTTTATTTTTGGAATATTCAATATTTTTCTAAGATAATTATTGAAACATTCTATCTTTTTGTTAAGTTGTACATTTTAGTTTTTTTTTAATATTCATTTCATTTACATTACTAGCTTTATTAGCATGTAGTTAGGTGAAACAGCTCCTAATATTTGCTTTTATTTCTCACTCTTTTTATTTTAATACTATTAATTTATTTTTTCTGTCAAAGAATTTCAGTATAAAATAAATGAGTTTATATTTGATCTGGAAAATAATAAAGATCCACTAAAGTTCATTGATTATGGAAGTAGTACAGCTACAATTTTTCCTTTTGAAAAATATCTTTGCCATTTGTTTATAGGGTAGATTGGCAAGAGAATAGATGACTTTGGGAGACCAATCAGAAGGCTATAGTGATCATTCAGAAGAGAGGTAATGAATTCATAAACTAGGGTTGTGGCTATGTGAATAGAGTAAGTGACATAATTGAGAGATGTTGTGGAAATAGAAATTATATTTTAATACAAAATGTTTATTTGGGTAAATATAACCAATGGATACCTATATCCAGTGATTGAAAATAAGGCATCATGACAACATTAAGGTTCAAAACTTTATGATAGGATGGATTGTAGTGTTGTTGATAGTTAAAAGCTTTAAAAAAAACAAATTAAAAACTGAAACATATGTGAGAAAAATAATAAGTTAGTTTTAAATCTGTTGAGTTAGAGATACTTATCAGATATTCATTTCAAACTATCCATTACTGGTTATATGGAATAAGAGCTCAGGAAACAGACCATGGATGCAATTAACAGTTATCAACATAAAAATTAATATTATACTCAAGGGAACTGATGAAGTTACCTAATGAGAAAATGGAGAAAGAAAAAAGCATCAAGAATAGACACTTGGGGTAGTCTGTGACAAGGAAAATAGAAGAAATAGTCCAGAGGAGAACCAAGAGAAAGCAATGTCTTGATAACCCAGAGAGTAAAAAGGAATAGAAGGAGAGTGAAGTCAGTAGTGTCAGATGATTATTTTCTTCTCTAGAAGTTTTTTAAACATTATTTTTCCATTCTATTCCTATTTATCATACCACTCCTCAGTTTCCTTTGTTGGATACTTATGCAGGGTATGCTCTCTAATTCTAGATGCCCCACAGGACTCTGTTCTGGTCTCTTCTCCCTCTATCCTATTTCATCAGCTGTCATTGATTTAAATTACCATTGACTTAAATTACCATAAATGCTGATAATTTGCCCATTTCTCTATCATATTTAAACTTCTTTACTATTCTTAATTTTCACATTTTCAGCTTCTTTTCAGATATCTCAAAATGAATATACAGTAGACAACAGATACAACTTGCATGAAATTGAAATAATTAATTCCCCCTAAATCCATTTTCCCTATAACTTCCTATTTGTGGTGGGAAATATCACCCTCCCAGTCCCTCAGACCCACAACTTTTGTGTCATCCAACTTTTCACTATGTCTATCCATTTATTTGATATGTTGACATAGCCTGTTGATTTTGCCTTTAAAACATCTCTCAATATACTTTCTTTCCTGTAACTGACTACCAAAACACGGATACAAGTTTTTAATGAGCTACCATTTGCATTATTGATATAATCTTATTAGTGAATGTGCCTTCCTCATGTTTCTGTTCCCTTTAATTTATCCTAAATTTCAACTACCAAAGTGATTTTTTCAAAGTACATGCCCAGTGATAAAATCCCTTTATTTACTCAACTCTAGAAGGTATCTGTAGTCTTCAGAACCAAATACAAAACTCTCTGGCATCTTTATAACTTAGGTATCTTCCTTGCTCTCCCCCATCATCTCTGCCTACTGGTTTCCTTCAATTCCTGAACAAAATCTCTTCTTTTACAGGGACCTTTACCCACTCTTTAACCCCAGTACTTTTCCCACTCTTTAACCCCTTTCTTTTAATTATTTCATATTTTTCTCTTATATTGCTTATATCTTTTATATCACTATATATATGTATACATACATGTATATATATATATATATACATATATATATATATATGTTTGCTTATTGTCTTCTTCCTTATATATTGAGTGAACTCCTTGAGGGTAGGTCTTGTCTTTTTGAATTATCAGTGTTTAGTAGAAGACACTTAATAAATTTTTATTGTCTAGTTACCAAAGTTTTAGAAGGAGGTAGATTGAGAAAAAAAAATAAGATCAGTAAATTTGGAATTAAGAGATTATTAGTAACTTTGGAAAAAGTAGTTTCAGTTGAGTAATGAAATTGGGAGCTAAATTGCAGAGATTAGAAGAGAACAAAGAGAGGAATAGGAGGAGCTAATTAATTGTAGACAACTTTTTCAATGAGCATGATGAATTGTTACTATTTTTGATACATTAAAGAGTATGCTTATTCTTTTTAGTATAGATTATATCTCTCTTCCATTTCATTGTTTTCTCTCTAGTGATGTACTTCATAAATTTGTGACTGGATTAGCATACTTATTTGAACTAGTCAATTGCTAGGTCACCAGAAAATGTATATTTATTTATGTATGTTATTTTGATTCTATCTCCACTGTATTTTTCAAATCTGTTTCTTTGTTCTATTTCATGACTACTACTTAAAGTAGGCTCACATTATCACCTCCTAGAATTCTGTTAGGGTCTTCAAATTGGGCCTCCTGCTTCTGGACCTTTGTCCATTCCTCATTCAAATTATTATCACCTTAATTTTTCATTATGTACAGCTTTAGTCAAATCATTCTTCTGCTCAAAAGTCTTTTGCCTGTAATAATAGAGGCTATTCCTCTTTGCCTGATACATGAAGTTCTTCACAATATCACATTCTACTCCTTCACTACACTACATATGTACCATGTTTTTGTCAAATTTTACATACAATCTTTATTGATTCTGGGTCTTTCTTCACATCATTTTTACCTAATCCTAGAATATTTTTCTCTTCTCTATCCTTACCTTTTGAAATTCTATCCATAAATCAAGCACCAGCATGAAGTAACTTTTTCTTGTAAAATGTCCTTGATACTCCTGGTTAGAGATAACTTTTTCCTTCCATTGAACAAATGATGATGATAATAGCTTAAATTTCTCATGTTCTTTATTTTACTCTTTCAAATAGTTACTCTATAGGGTCATTCATTTAATCATCTATTTATTTATTGTTTCTTTATTCCTTCATTCATTTAGTTGTTGTGATAAGTATTGTAGCTCTATGTATGGAGAACCAAGATCAGGTTTTAAGTCAATACCCCTTGTACATCCTTAGCTGTGTGATCCTAAGAAAACCACTTTACATTTCAGCAATGCAAAGAACATCCTTAAATTGTGGAATGAGTTTAGATCTGCCTTGGTAAAAGGGAATTTCCTCAGCAGCCATTTCCTAACAAATGAAATTATAAATCCATTTCAAAATCAGTAACTGATTTTGGTTCAAATTCCAATAGTTATTTTGTAATGCTACACATTTGTCAGGACAGCCCTGAAAGAGTATAAACTTCATATGAATAAGTGATATATTTTAAATATGCTTTTAACTCATACAGAACAACATGCAGATTCTGGAAAAGGTGGAAAGATAGAAGGGACCTTAAAAGCCAGTTAGGTCAAATCATACATGCACAAGAATCCCTTCTCTGGGATGCTCTAAAACTTCCTACCTCAGTGTTTTGAACATCATAGATATTGTACTTCAAGGGATGTGGAATGGATGAAATTTAAATCTACACAATAGTTTCAAAGTGATTAGTATTTCAGTTGAGTTTAGACCATGGTAAATGATACAAGCATATGGCCAAATATGTCTTTTCTGCCAGATTTTACTTACAAGTTTTTATTTCCTAGAGTCAATAATGAAATCAATTCTGTCAAAAAGAAAATTCAATAAGAAAATCCTTTACTATATAACTGTAATTATAGACACATAATTTCTTATGTAAAAAAAAGTAGGAATCTAAATATCAGCCCCTTTTATAGATCATTCAACAGAACATGAAATAGCTAAGCAAACAAAAATGGATATAATTTTATTATTCCTCACATAAAATCTCCTAAGGGAGGGCTTTGAAAACCTTTTGTTCCTGACTAAATCATTGCAATATGTCACTATTGTAGTGCATGCAGAAGAGGAAAAGCATTGTAAATTAACTTTGATTAAGCAATATTTTAAAAACAGGATGCTTTTTCTCCAACACATTGATTTGGTTATTAAAGTTCCTATCTGTGCTCTGGTTTAGAAAATATTGAACTGAGCTGCCCCCAAAGTCTCTAGCTCTATAGAAGTTTCATTCTCACTGCTCAGAATATTTATTTAATGACCTGATTATCAATACACTGCTTCATGTAAGTTCCACTAGAACATATTTCTGATATTGTTGGATGCATGAAAAATAATTAGCTTAGAGGGTGGGGCTATTTTCTTAAAAACAAAAACAAACCCTCAAACCTTCCTTTGGGGATATTTTGTTTGTTTAAAAATAAAATAAGAGTTTTGAATGTTTATAATAGTTTACTTTGGTTAATTTTAAAAGTATGATATGGAAATGAATTGTCTTTTAAAATGCAATGATAAATTGAAGGGATTTATACCGTTAAGAAAAGAATTTTTCTTAAAGTACAGGAAAACATAATTCAAATAAGATAAAAAAGAACTTGCTTGTTCTAGCCATTGCTCCCATATAGCCTGTCCATATATGGACTTTCCCCTGACTTTCAAAGTGCTTTTCTATCTAGATTGAGGAAAGAGTCCTTAGGGTTGAGTGGCTTCTTTTTCAGAGGCTTTCTTTGAGTCCTTCCAAATGAAAGTATTTTCTTACTCCTTGACCTTTCTCCTAGGTTGTTGTCTTTGATCTGTTTTCATAATAGACACAATGATAGGATAAAGGGAGTATATGATGAAGTGAATGAGGGCAAATGATTTAGAAATGGATAGGTCCTTACATATCATGTGATCCAAACTTAAACTGCTTATGTTCCTATATAGAAATTTTATACATATAATTATTAGGAACTTTAACATTACTAAGTCAATCAAAAGAAGTCCATGTTGAAAGTAGACAAAAATGTTAGTCAATTAGGCTCAGATGATATAAAAAAAGAAGTGAAGAAATGAAAAAGAGGGTTGCACTCAGAGAAAGAGGAAGATAAAGGAAGAATAGACAAAAGTATTTCACAAAAAAAGTCATGCAAGGAAGAGCTTTTATATTGAAGGGAGAAATGTTAGTGAGGTGGGCAACACTTGGGCTAAGATGACAGTGCACTTGAAAGTAAATCTTTTGTGAAGCTCTCAGTATTGGCAATTTCCAAAGCAATGAGGTTGATTAAGTTTGACTTTACCTCTTAACAAAATTGAACTACTAAGAATAGTCAAGGAAAATCACATTTTTAGAAAATGCTATTTTGGCAGAAATAATAGCTTTATAAAAAGAAAATGACCTATCCCTGTAACTCTATTCTAGTAATTTTCTAGTAGTTTGAAAGAGTAAGTTTAAACACATTAAGTTTCATTGCATATAAGTCAAGTTTTGCATTCCAAAAAAATTATACTAATTAAATATTATTATTTCTCCTCATCAAAGAGAAAAGTTTAGATTGATTTAGAGAGATGGGAATGAAAAGAGGAATATAAGCATCTACAATTTCTTTTCAGACAATACAAAAGGGCATTTTCTGTTCTTTTATAAATAATCTTTTTAACATAAATAAATCGAGCAGTGTTTATTTCACTAAAGTCATGCTAAAGATTTGTACAAGTAAAGTGTTTTAAATATTATGGTTGTATTTGTGCTAAGGAGGAACATTTTTAAACCAGCAACTCAACTGGAGGAGTGATAATGCTGATGGAGAATTGAAGGGATTCAAATTGAGTGTGTACATGAATATCACTAGTTGAAATTCATTCTGCCAAAAAAAAATGTTGCATCCTTATTTGACCAAAGTATTAGATTGGCAATATTCAATCAAAATAAATATTTTGTAAAATTTAGCTTTTTTGTCTTATATTGACTTGGTCATGGAGCTGTGACACTTGAATTCTTGACTTTTAATTAACTGTTATGAAAGGTAAAACGTGTTTGGGACATCGAATTAGAAAAATAAAGCTAATGTGCCAATATTTTGAAAGAGACTGTTTTTTCTAGTTATTATTGCTCATTTATATACTCTCTATAGATAGGCTTATAAAATTACTAACAGAAAAGGATGGAGGAGAGCCAGTGTGGCATAGTTCAAATAACTGCATATCAAGTCAAAAGATCTCAGTTCAAATCTTGGCTTCATCATTTATGTTGTTTGGGACTTGAGGGTATTCATATGCCTCTTTGTCTTGCTACTTTAAAACAAAGATACTGATTTATATGGTCTATTAAGGCTGTCTTTGACTGTAAATGTGTGCTATTGTTTCCCTAATGGTATTAAAAACAAAATAATAGATGCATAAAACACTCAGTAATGGAGATAGTTATATTCCAAAAGCACAACACATGCATATATATGCGTGCGCACACGTGCATATATATATATATACATATATGCACATACATGTATGTGTGTGTGTGTATGGTATGTATAATGGAAAGCTTTGGGATGTATGTAACCTGGATTTAAGTCTCAGCTCTGACATTAACTAACTTTGTGACCTTACAAAAAGGCAAGCAACTAATTTATATCTCAATCTTATCAAGAATAGAGTGCAAGGATCAGGTTAGATGATTTTTAAAGTAAGTTACCTACTGTTACTAACAATTCATTCTGTGATTCTTTGATTCTAAGGACATATATTTTTGGATTGTTGACTTGCATACTTAAAAATTTTCTATGCTCAAATAAAAGCATTATAAACACACCATTAACTTTAAATCAGATACAATGTCATCTAAAGCTTATAATTGACACCATTTTCTTTCTTTTTTTTTTTTTCTTTACACCTACCTGATCTCTCCTGTCATTCTGGAAATCTTGGGAACAAGATTGTAGTTACATGTCTCTCACTGTCATGCACCTAAGTACCACAGTTAAAGACCACCTACATGGATTTGAAATTGTAATAGCTAGAGTTATCTAGCCAAATGCTACACAGGCAATTAGCCAAAGAAGCTTTAATATGGTCATTTGATTATGGTTGCTAATTCTAAAGCATTTTGACAATTAAAATCTCTACCAAGTAAATAAAGTGCTATTATTTTCATTACAAAGACTGAAGTTGAAAGGAAGCCCTCACAGGTAGCTAGCCACCCACTAACTTGCTCATGTGACTGTCTATAAATAACCATCTGAGGCCAAAGATCAATGGCTTTCCTTAAAGAACAATGTAGGGATTCAATAACTAATTAGCTTATGTCTTTCTGTTCTTGTAATTGCAAGCCATGCTGGAATCAGCTTTTTAAAAGTGTGAAACAGCTATTACTATACCACACTACACTGTCTTACCTCTAACATCACACTCTATTTTTACTCCTGGGAGAGTTCCTATCTATGGACTTTGCACTGTCAAAAATTGTACTGATTGCAAAAATATCCTCGTAACTGAACTAAATCTGTTCAAACCAAAATTCCTTAAAAAATGAATGACAAGAGAAGTCATGGGTTAAAGAGCACAGTATTGGAAACTGAAAACTCTAGAATTGTTTTATTAGCAAAAACTTAAAGAACTTAAAGAAAGTATTTCCAACACTGCCTCAGTTTCTTTACCTGTGAAATGTATCAGTTTGGAATATACAATTATTTTCTTCTCAAGTCATATAAAAGAATTGCATGGAAAAAATGGCTTAGGGATTACAAAAATGTTTGTGATGAACAGTTTTCAAGTAATTTCTAATCATTATGCCCAAGTATGATTTGTGTATGGGATGGTATGAACAACAAGGACATGTATATGTAGAAAATGAAGTGGCCCAGTCATTAAGCAGCATGAATGATAATAGAAAAATCAAGGGGTATCCATGAAATCAGAAAAATCAGAAGAAGTTCAACTAATTTGTCATAAGCCTAAAAAAGAATGGTGTTTAAGGACTTTAACTGGGAAAACACCAGCTGTATTTCCATAATAAAGCTAAAGGAAACATATTGTCAGGGCTTTTTCCATTTCAAGAGACTACTTAAATTCTCTCATTGTTCTAGGTGCACAATACAAAGTTACAATTGATCTTAATGTTGAAGTCATCTCAAATTTTGCCCAGCATATAATACCTTGACACATTCATTGATTCAATATATAAGATAATGTTTTTAGCTCAGAAGGCTTACAGGGCAGCAAGGAAGTTCTGGATTTTGGGGTTCATTTGACTTTAGTCTTTTATAATCTTCCAATCTTACTTAGGAATGAAAGTAGAGCTAACTGAAATTGTTTCTTGAAAATTACTGTACTGAGTCTAGTGCTGATCAGAAGAGCTCATAGTTAAGGTGAGTAATTAAGTCCATGTCACAATGACTGATAAACATAGTGTGTTCATTCAGAACTCTTAGGGATGAACAGCAAGCCAGCACCTGTCCCTATATCCCTCTTTGTGTCATATTCTAGTTTTTTTTCCAAGTCTGAACAAGAACAATCCCAGAAATCATCAGATTTGAATGGAGGCTTGAACAATACCATTGTTTGCCTACATTCTTTCACATTTGACTCAACTATCTTCAATAATTCCATTTCTTGTTAAGGGCTGTGCTGAAAAATTCTAAGATCTAGTTAAAATCTTTGTGATGTGAAAAAGCAACAAGAATGAAATTTTCTGTCTAAAAAATGAAACTATTTAGATATTAAGGACAACTGCTTCCATTCATTTTACAGAACAAAGAATGAATCAAGAATTAAAGAAACATTTGTGGCTATTTAGAAAATAATTAGCTTGTCAAATCTTTCTTGTGTAATTAGCATTTGAAGCATTTTAGTAGAAATGGATGTGATTTCTGTTTTTATTAAGCATGAAATATTTAATGCATTTAATACATTAGCACATTTTCAGAAAAATTGTCCTTATCCAATCTTAACTTAACTGTTCTGTGCTATTGAACTTTATTGTACATTTTATAGCTATTTAGAGATAATTCCAAATTTGGTTCATATAAGGACTTTTTTTATTAGTCCAGTATTTTTCCACAAAAAAATTATGGCATTCAAAAATAATGAAATAATAACCATTAACTACATATTTATAAAAAAAATAAATTTAGCATTGCTATGCAATAGGAAATATTATTGGTGGCTTTATTTAGAAATAGTCAAACCATATAGAAGATCATGACAATTTGGTAAAAACACATTTCCCTACTATAAAGCAAAAGTGATTTTTAATGGCACAATGAACATAAAAAAGCAAAGTATGTTATATCCACCAAACCAAGGACTTAATATGGATACAGTTTTATGACAAGATAAAGAAAAAGAAGGAATTAAAATTATTGGAGAAGAGTGTAACTGGAGCGTCTTCAGGTAACTTTTGGTGAAATTACTGAACCTTTCCCATCTAAAGACACAGCTCTACAAGCAAAAGACTTTGTTTCAAGGGAAACATTATAATAGACTTTTGAAGCTAAATGGTTTCACAAGGGTTTCTATGAATCATTTTATTGTCTTTTGAATAGACATAGTCAACAAAAAGAGAAAAACAGAAAAACAAAGAAAAATATTTCCTTTAAAAATAAAATTTTACCTTTCCCCCTTTTCATTTGTGATCATTTGATATAAATAGTATTTAAAAGTGACTCTGCAAGCGAGTCATACAATGACTAACTTGATACTGCTTGCCCATTTTGGCAAAAACTAACTTCTTGTACTCAATTTCAGTAGTTTTTATTAGAGTTTGTACTGTTTGAAATATGGGGTGATAATAGAGGTAAATAAATAACAATAGTACATAAAGAAATGTCTCAGGTGTTCCAGAGAAATGAAGAAAAGGGATAGAGGGGAGAGAGAGAGAGAGAGAATTTAAGAAAGAAGGAAAGAAAGAAAGAAGGAAAGATAAAAAGGAAAGAAAGAAGATAAGAAAAAGAAGGAAAGAAAGAAGAAAAAGAAGGAAAGAAAGAAAAAGAGGTCAGAAAAAACAGGAACTGGGAAGGCTTCATAGAGAAGATGACACCTGCATTCGATGTGCATGATGTGTTAGAAATGTAGGAAAAGAGCATATTCCAGTACTGAGGAATGGTGTATTTTGGGAAAAATGGGAAAAAAAAATGAGCCATTAAGGAATAATCCAGTCTGGCAGACACATAGAGTACATGAAAGAAAATATTGTGATATAAGGTCAAGTTAAATTGTAGCTAGATTGTTGTGGGCCTCAAATGCCAGACTAAAGAGTTCACATCTAATTCAGGGGTCACCTTCCCTGTGAAACCTTCTCAATATCCCGTTTTTCCTAACCATTCTCTCCTCTCTCTCCTTTCTCCCTCCCTCTCCCCCAGTCTCTCTTTCTCTCTCTCTCTGCCCCCTCTTCACTTCTCTGGTGCACTTCAGACATTTTTTTTGTATTACTATTATTTATTTATCTCTCTTATCACCCCATACTGCAAATAGAGTACAAATTCGAATAAACAGTAGTGAAATCAAACTATTGAGCTTGATGGATAAATTAAGATATCTGATCTTTGTAATGTTTTTCTTTTTTTTTTCCTCCCTACATTTCCATGACAAACATAGCTACTTATATAATCTAATTTATCAGCCTCATCCCATTTTCCTTTTGGTAGCTATAGAAGTGTTAATGTTCATTATTCTCTTCTTCAGAATAGGAGATTATTTTAGTAAAATCATTTGTAATTAGTTTTCATACATAAACATATTTGCCCTACATTTCCACTAAGACCTTTTGTCTTTCTTAAATACAGCCTACTGCCTTGTACAAGTATATACTACATGTAGATCTATTTCTCTCCCACTCCTATGGTAATTTTCCACCTTCCCTTTGTTTCTGGAAAATCCTTTTCTTTCCTGTCTCTTTCTTAATGTTTTATAAAACAAGCATGTTGATTATGAGAGATTGAGAGATGTATTTAACAACAGTGTATGTGGTAGAAGTTCATTTCCTTCAATTAAACATTTATTAAATGTCTCCTGAGTACAAATGCATTGTGCTGAGCACTGCTCCATGCACATCCCTTCTTTGTTTAGAATCATTTAGTGGCTCCCCATTGTCTGTTGAGCAAAAAATTCCTTAGAAAGGCAATAAAATCATTTACCATTCTATCATTTACCATTGTGTCTCACAGTGCTTGACTCCACAAATTTGGTATTTTAGTTTAACTGCACAAATCATGTACTTCTTGTCTCAGTGCCTTTACTTGAACTGTTTATCCTGCTTAGATGGATTCCCCTGTTTTTAGATATAAAGTCCAGTCTGAATGCTACCTCTTTCAAGAAATCTTCCTTAATTTTAATGTAAAATTTTGTCCCACTTACATACATACATCATTCTATTCCTTATCATATTTACCTTTCTGTATTTGGCAGATAAAACCTAGCAGATTACAAAATCCATAGGCATAAGGAACATGCCTTAACGTACAGTTAAATCTTGGAAGTCATTCAATCTGAGTCTAAATGCCCTCATCTTTAAAATGAAGAAAATATTTATAATTGCCTACTTGACACATAAACATATCCACACACATGTGTGTATATGTGTGCATGTATTATGTATATACACATCTATAGGATATATGTATGTACACATACATGTACACATATGTAGGATCAAAGGAAGATCAAGAGAAGTTTGACTGGAAAATAATTAATGTAAAAATGACTCTTTTAATAGATTATAAACTCATAATGAGTCAACTGGGGCCAAAAATGTTCATGTGATGTTACATTACATTAATTGAATCATTTTACCCATGATACATTAAGTGATAGTCTGATGCTTATAGCTGGTAAGATCACATTTGTAATATTATTCTCTATTCTTGATGTCACCTTTTAGGAAAGACATTGAAAAGGAGACAGTATAGTATAAAGATTAACCAGAAAGATTCAAAGCCAGAAATACCTAGATTTGAGTATTGTCTCTGTTATTTATTGATTGTGTGATCATGGGCAAGACTATGTGCTCAAGGCACTTCTGGCAGGCAAATTGAAGAACAGATCTGTTCTTCTTCATCATCCAGGTTTATACTAATATATATATATATATATATATATATATATATATATATATATATAATAAAAAAATAATCCCAGGTTCAGGTCACACATTTTGAGAAGGGATAACCAGGATGATGGCTCACTACTATGTTACATGAAGACTATTTAAGAGAAGACTGCAATGGGGAATACAAGGGCAGGACAGCTATTTTCTATTTGAAGCATTGCCACATGCAAGAGAAGTAAGAACTCTTTTGCCTGTCCCAACATGACAGAACTAGGAGCAAAGGGTAAAATGTGAGAGACAAATCTATCCTTGATATAAGGGGGGGTGGGAGGAGGGAATTGTCCTTGCAATTAGAATTATCCCAAAGTAGAATGGACTGACTTTGAAAGAAGTGGGATAATCCCTCTTTGGAATTTTTAATCAAAAGCAGAGTCAGTATTTTTGTGAAATGTGGTAGAGCCCAAGATATTTATAGGCAGGTTTGCGTTTGATTGATATCCCTAACACCTCTGACATTTTGAGAAATGAAATTAACATTTAGGAGAATCTATATATCTTTAAAGTACTATAGCTCATACCAGGAACTTAATAATTGATTTTAGAAAACAGCATTATTCAGCAAGGTGTTTCAGGCCAGTTCCAATGGTCTTGTGATGGAGAGAGCCATCTGCACTCAGAGAGAGGACTGTGGGGACTGAGTGTGGATCACAAGATAGTATTTTCACTTTTTTGGTTGTTGTTTGGTTGCATTTTGTTTTCATTCTCATTTTGTTTCTTTTTTGATCTGATTTTTCTTATGTAGTATGATAATTGTGGATTTATGTATAGAAGAATTGCATATCTTTAACATATTGGATTACTTGTCATCTAGGGGAGGGGAAGGGAAAAGGGAGGGAGAAGAAAATTTGGAACACAAGGTTTTGCAAGGATGAATGTTGAAACTACCTATGTACATGTTTTGAAAATAAAAAGCTTTATAAAAAAAGAAAGAATTATTGCCATTTATAAGTTTTGTGGGATTCATCTGTTTTCTCACCTGT
The DNA here is from genome assembly GCA_023553655.1 of Myrmecobius fasciatus. Lineage (NCBI taxonomy): Eukaryota > Metazoa > Chordata > Mammalia > Dasyuromorphia > Myrmecobiidae > Myrmecobius > Myrmecobius fasciatus. The sequence goes on from JAJPUD010002135.1 coordinate 298,874, forward strand.
AAAAAAATGATCATTATAATTCTCATACTACATACAATTTAGCGACATTATAAAGAAAACGTTTTCCAAGTTTTGAAACATTTTATGAGTGGTAATTATTATTATCCTCTAGTTGTAATATTTGTATTTTAAAATATGGACATTTGTCTAATTAGTGAGGAGATCTGTAAAATTTTCCAAAATTGGAGATTTAAATAATCTCCATGATTGAACATGAAAAATAAAAATAACATGAACATGAAAAATAAGAGAAAGTTACATTTCCTGGACCACTCACAGTAATTTGAGACTTGTACCTCTGATTGAAAATAAAAGATTCTTAAGAAAACTAGAGAAGGGGAGCAGAAGAGAAGCAATCTCAGGCATAGAATGTTTTTTCTAAAGTGTTTTTGTTGTTAGAAACATGATACTAAATAGAACATTTTTCTTTAGGCAGAGAATTTTCAGACTGCATTAAAAACTCCGACTGTCAGTCAAATTTAAAGCTGGTTGAAAGTTGAAATAGTAGAAAAGTTTGTCACTCATGATGATTGACATTTTAACTGCACAAATCAAAAGCTCAATTTATCATTTAATAGCATAACCTCTCTTGCTATTCTAGACACTAAGCTCCTACTAAGTGACAGAAACAATGCAGTGTTCTAAGTTTCAGGGATACCAAAAAAAAAATATCAGTTATCTTGACTAGTCCAGCATCCTTTTTTTAAAACCAATACCCAGCATGAGGGCATGGAAAAGTTAAAGGACTTTCTCAAAATATAGTGATAATAAATAAAATTAATAAATAAATAATAAATAAATAAAAATAAATAAATAAATAAAAATCAAAGATTTGAATTCAGAACATCTAACTTCAAACTTAGTACATTTCTACAGCATTTCCATGGCCTTTTCTTTTAAATTAGTTTCCAAAATCAAAAGGAGAAAATAAACACACAGACTATGAAAAGCAGCATAACTATATACTAAAAAGATCATAAGTTTTGGAGTCAGAGGACCTGTATTTGAATAATGAATTTTAAAATTTACTGTGTTACTTGGACATTTCACTTAATATTAGGCTTTAATATCCTCATCTGTAAGATAAAAGATGACCTCTTAAGATAGTCATTTTGGAAATAAAAATCATATAACCCTAACAAAAGAGTGAGTGCAAAAAATGTTCTAGAAAGAATCCAAGGAGAAAGTTAAATCATTTGGAGTTGGAGTGAGATAAGGAAAAGTTTCATAAAGGAGGTAGCATTTGAGGTGGTCTTTAAAGGCAGGTCAAGAATTTAAAAGAACAAAAAGGCAAAAGAAAGCCTTTGGGAAAGTCAAAGCTCAGTGGAATCACCCTGTCAAAGAAAAGAAGATTTATCTGGAATGATAAGGTTTTATCTGAAATCTAGGAGTTAATTGATCAACAATAATTTAGGTGTTAATTCTCTGCTAGGTACTGTGCTGGATATTTGTATACACATTTTTAAAAAATCATCTAGGCCTTGTCTTCAAGGAACTAATATTCTAATAGAATAGGGGTGAGAGAGAAGACATAATATGTTCATAAATGATTAAATATAAGAAATAATTATACAAAATAAATATATGGTGATTGTAAAGCACCAACAAAATGGGTAAGGGGAAAATCATTTGAAAGAGTTAACTTGAGTTGAATTTGAAGGGATTGAGCAACTCCAAGACTGGAATTAAACAGAGAAAGCACACCATGGAGGCAGAATACTCAATATCATGTGCAGAGAACAGCAGGGTGGCCAGTCTGATGATGAATGAGTGGGTTAATATAAAATGAGGTCTTTATGAAAAAAAATGGACTGGCATAAACCTATAAATAAATGTAATTGACAAACAGAATTTTTTTATATTTTCTATTTTATACTAGATTCCACAATGAGCTACTGAAATGAGAAAAAGAGACCCTGACAGAAAGAGGCAGAGACAGAGAGAGCTGTGGAGAGATAGACAGAAACACAGACAGAGATACAAATAGACACAGAGACAAAGACACAGAGAACAGAGATATAGAGATACAGAGAGAATAGAGGAGGAAAAAAAAGGAGGAGGAGAAACAGGAGGAGGAGAAAAATGAAGAGGAGGAGAAGGAAGAGAAGGAAGAGATGAATCTTCAGATCTTTGGGGAACACCCCTGGAAGTAGAAGGAAATGAAGCAAAAAGACTGAAAATGAGTGGTCAGACTCATTCTAAAGAGGAATATGGAAAGAACAGTGTCATGAAGGCCAAAAGAAATGAGCATAAAGAGTAGGGTATAATTGATAATGACAAAAGTTTCCAAAAAAAACCCCAAAAAACAAAAAAAAAGCTTAAGTGGAATGATTACTGGGAAAACACCAATGGAATTAAGCAGATATTTTATGACTGTTAATAGTGGAGTTTCAGTTAAGTGGGATCAGAAGCCAGATTGCAAGGTGTTGACAAGTAAGGATGATAAACAAGAGAAGAAAAGAATTACTTTTATGTTTTTTTCTCTTAAGTGTTTTGCGACAAGGCTAAGTAAAAATATAGGAAAATAATTACCAATTTAAGAGGAAACAAAAAAAAATTAGAGTTCATTACCTCAACCTTCTTTTTTATGATTTATTAGAAACCTATCTATACTAAGAATCGATCCTTTTAATTCTACCTTTCTCTTGTCTGCAACATAGCCAAAACACTTTTTTGTATTTTTAATGTGTATTATTAACATCCTAACATGAACTTTACCACCTATGATACTGTTTTTATAGTCCTTTTTAAAAGTTGCCTTGTGCTGCCATTTGAATTTCCATAATTTATATGTCTTTTTATAAATATGGGTTGGTCAGTGAGTTCAACGTGCTTACATATTCCTCTCTTTGCATCCCCCTCACATTGAAATCTTTTGTAATTGTGATTGGACATAATTCTTGAGAATTTCCCAATCTTCTGGGACTGATTTCCCCTCTAGGATTTAGGTCATAGGATCCTGCTTATCTTTTTTTCTAAACTTTTTGAAATTCCTCTCCTTAAATCTATTATTTCCTCAAGCTAAGCTCAGTTTTTCTCTTCTTTCCCTTCCCCTGCCTTCTCTTCTCTTATGAACTCTTAAGTTAGTGGTCACTTCTGCCCAAGGTTCCCATTAATTTTACTTCAGCAACTTTCTTTTTGGTGATACTTAGCAAAGAACAGAAGAGCAATTTCCCTTATTACAATCTTTGAAAATCAAAATGATTATGAAGACAAATCAAGCTGTTCTGTTTTGGGACGAGAAAAAGAGGTAGAGCAGATGTCTGGGTACTTGAGGTTCCACATCACTACTCCATGCCAGATTTGTTATCTGTTTCTTGAATTCCTTATTTATTTTCTGTTTCTCATTGTGTGTTCTATAATCTTCTCCCATGGCAACATCACTGTGTTTCTTCAACCATTTACCCTCACCCAAATGCTTTGCACCCTGTTTTCTCAGTTCCTGAATTTTCTGATAACAGCTTATTTATTACAGTATGCATCTTTTAAAAAATATTTAACATTAGAGCAACTACATGCAAAAGCAATTTTTAACATTCATTTTTTTTTTAATTTTGAGTTCCAAATTCTCTCCTCCGTCCCTCTTTCCCTTTCTTACTGCCTTATGGAGAATGCAAACAGTTTGATAAAGGTTATACATGTGTAGTCATGCAAAACATTTTCATATTATATACTATGTATTTTTTGACTGTTCTTTTCAAATATAGTATATCTTTTGTTAGCAGGTAGTGTAGTATATTGGTTAGAGAGCTGGTCTTGTATTCAGCAACTTGTGGTCAGGCTCATCCCCTGACACATACTTCCTAGGTAAATTTAGGCAAATTGTTTCATTCCTTAGTATCCCAGGCAAAGCTTGAAAATTCTAACTTGCTGAAGAGGTACCAACCTGTAGTAAGTGAGAATTTAATACACTACTGATGAAATCTCAGAATGCACATATGCACATATTCATCTAAATATATATATATATATATATATATATATATATATATATAAGCACACATATTGAAATTAGATACAATCAAGAATTTCAATGCAATAAATCTTAGTGATGTCTATATAATATAGAATTAATTGTGTGAAGACATCTAATTCATTTTATTACTCCTACTTTGTATGTCTCTGTCTCTGTCTATCTCTCTGTCTCTTATTTCTGTCTGACATTCTATCTGTCTCTGTCTCCCTGTCTCTGTCTATCTGTATCTCTCTGTCTCTCTGTCTCTCCCTGTTTCCCCCTCCTTCCCTCTCTCTCTTTTCTTCTCTCTGTCTCTCTGTGTCTCTATCTTTGTCTCCCTGTTTCTCTCTCTCTGCCTCTGTTTCTCTTTCTCTCTCTCTATTGTCTCTCTCTCTCTCTCTCCCCTCCTCTGCTTCCCTCCTTCTCTCTTTTTCTCTATCTCTGTCTGTCTGTCTTATTTCTGTCTCTCTGCCATTCTCTATCTGTCTTTGTCTCTCTGTCTGTCTGTCTCTGTCTCTATCTTTTTGTCTCTCTCTCTCTCTCTCTCCCTTCCTCCCTCTCCCTCCCTTTTTCTCTTTCTCTCTGTCTATTTGTCTCTCTGACTCTGTCTCTGTCTGTCTTATTTCTGTCTCTCTGACATTATCTGTCTTTGTCTCTCTCTGTCTCTGCTGTCTCCCTCTGTGTCTCTGTTTTTGTCTCTCTGGCTCTGTCTCTCTGCTTCTGTTTCTCTCTGTAGTCCTCTCTGTCTCTTTGTCTCACTCCCTCCCCTCCTCTCCTTCCCTCTCTTTCTCTTTCTCTCTCTGTCTCTCTCTGTTTCTCTCTATCTCTGTCTCTGCTCTCTCTGTCTTTCTGTTTCTTTGTCTCTCTCTCTGGCAGTGGGTTTTATTATTAGGTCTGATATTTTTGTGTATAAATTGGTGGTCTCCCTTAATCTACTTTTTCTTATGTTTTCTTGTCCTGGTAAGTAGCTTTCCCTCTCTAATTTTCAATTTAAAATCCTTTTAACAATTAAATCATAGCATTAGGCTATGAAAAGGGTTTTTGGGATGATCTAGTTAGACCTCTTTATTTTATAAATGAGGAAACTCAGAACCAAATTGGTTAGGAGAATTATTGAAGGTGTGGAAGAAACAAAATTCAAATTAGGGTCTTTTGATTCCAAATGCAACATTATTTCCCCTGTACTATTCTGATCACATTTTCAAAACTTCAGGTAAATATAACTATACCAGGTCTCATTAGGGGAATGTCATCCTTGGTCAAGAGCAGATTATTCCTATAATTTCACTTAGATCCCCAAAGCCAAATTCCTTTTTAATATGTAATCTGAATGAATTGTTTAATTGTTTTTCGGTCCTATTTTACTCCCCATGACCCCATTTGGGTCATTTTTAGCAAAGATACTGAAATGTTTTGTCATTCCTTCTGCAACTAATTTCACAGATGAGAAAACTGTGTCAAACAAGGTTAAGGACTTGCATAGCTTTTATGTGTCTGAGGCCATTGCTGACTAGAATACAGGATCTGAAGTCAGGGGGTCTCTTTTTCTCAAGCTCATATTTGGCTTTGTTGTGCTGAAACAGATGAGAGATAAGACCCAATAGGAATTTGATGTGGAGATTTATCATTATTGGATTATTGATATGCAAGAGCAGCTACAAGGATTTGAACAGATCTTAATGGAGGAAACCTCTAGTTTATAAAGAGCAAGAACCAAGAGGGAGGGTTGTCATATTATTGTCATAAGCAATAGTTGAACAGAAGCAAGAAACCAGTGATTAGTTCCTTATCTGGGGATTACCAGAATACCTTTACGTCTCCTGCTGCCCAAGATATTCCCAGGAGTTAACAAAGGAGGTTAGGGGGCTGATTGAAAAACAACCTCTTGAAGCCTAAAAGTAAAGGGAGTTTTCTGTGCTGGGGCCCACAGGTGTACCTGCAGAGGGATTGGGCAAGGGATGCATAGTTCATGCTTATACTTTGTGCACAAGGAATAGAGAATTATATGGGGATTTTTTTGCTTGGGGCCAAGAGGATGTTTAGGACAGGTGAGTTTAGTAAAGCAGGCTATGATGAAAGAGTAGTTTTCTTTTAAGGCCCCAGGGATTTCACCTTACTTTAAGTTATCTAAGTTTCCAAGGTTAGGCAAGGGTTAATTTAAATATTGGAATGGAACTTCAGCTTCAGGTACTTACAAGCTCTGTGACTCTCAACAAGTCACTTAATCTTATTTGCCTTAGTTTCCTCATCTGTAAAATAAATTGAAGAAGGAAATGACACTACAATATCTTTGCCAAGAACACCCCAAAAGAGGTCAAGAAGAGTAGGATAGAATTGAAAAAAAAAACTGAGTAACAACTCTTTCAGCCTCTGAGTTGATTTTGTTTAAATCTGCCTTTCTCTTATGAATTTTTTTTTGTTGTTCTAAAGTCCTTAAGTTTTTTTGGTAACCAAGAAGAGAGGATAATAATGGCTCCAAAAGTTTTCACATTTTTGTTCTGGAGATCAAAATTTTCAGCAATATTCTCTATATTCCTTTTGATCACGTGATTTGTCATAATATGAATCTTGAAAATCTAGGTAATCATCCTCAATCAATCAAATGAGGAAAGCTAATAAATGAGAAAGAGTAAGCAGAGAAGTGGGAAGAGAACTACAATAGTCCTTTGTAACCAAAATAAGGGAAGAAAATGTGAAGAATGATAAGGTCAGGGATCTACTGGTACCATTTAAAACTGATTCACAAATTTTCAGCATATTCAGCATTCAATTTCTGGTATCAGCAAATCCTACAAATTAGTTTTTATTTGTTGTTTTGGTGATTTCCTAAATTTAGAAAATGATAAGGGGGTGGAGTCAAGATGGCAGAGTGAAGACACGACTCTCTGTGACTTCTTCTGACCTTTTCTCAAACCAACAGCAGATTAAGGCTCTAAACTGGTTCTGTAGTGAAAGCTCCCTCAAATATTAGGAGTATAACAAATTCTATCTGAAGTTACCTTCGAAGAGCTTCACAGCAGGTCTGTTTCATAACGGTAGGGGGTTGGGCATTTTGCCAAGCTCGGGCACAGCTCTGGGAGACAGAGCAGGAATCCAATCTGGACTTAGCTTGGCAGATTCTAAGCACCTGGGAAATCCATCTGAGGCTCTTGAGACACTCTGCCCTGATTGCAGGCAGGTGCTTTGGCAGATGTGCCTTTTGTAAAAGGTAAATTGTAACCCACTGCAAATGCCAGTCCTAGCCCAGAGAGCCCAGCACTGGAAGTTAATCAGCTGAACTGCCCCAGGGCAAATTAAAGCAGCTGCCCTTCCTCTGCTTTAAACAGACCTCAAGCTTTTCTTTTTTTTTTTTTAATTTTATTTGCATAACATATGTGTGGGTAATTCTTCAACACTAACCCTTACATAGCTTTCTGTTACAAATTTTTCCCCCCAACTCCCCATCCCTTCCCTAGATGGCAGGATATCCACTATATGTTAATTATGTTAAAATATAGGCAAATTGAATATATGTATACATATTTCCAAACTTATCATTGTTGTGCAAGAAAAATCGTGTCTACAAGAAAGACATATCAGATAAAGGAAACACAATATAAGCAAACATCAATCAAGGAGTATGAGAATGTTATGTTGTGATCCACATTTCACATCCCTCTCTCTGGCTGTATATGGTTTTCTTGAGTGAACAATTGGAAGTGGTTTGAAACATTTCATTGTTGAAGAGAGCCA
>JAJPUD010002135.1:322105-350116 GCA_023553655.1 Myrmecobius fasciatus
TTCAACATTGACTCTTACAAAGCTTTCCATTACAAATTTTCCCCCCTAGTCCCCACCCCTCCCCTAGATGGCAGGAAGTCTTCTACATGTTAATTATGTTAAAATACTTGACAAATCGAATATGTGTATACATATTTTTACAGTTATCTTGCTGTGCAAGAAAAGTTGGAACTACAAGAAAAAAAAAATCTGAGAAGGATAACATAATGCAAGCAAACATCAATAGAGATCATGGAAATGTTATGTTGTGGTCCACATTTCATATCCCTTTCTCTTGGTGTATATGGCTTTCTTCACTGAACAATTGGAACTGGTTTGAAACATTTCATTGTTGAAGAGAGCCATGTCCATTAGAATTGATCATCATATAATCTTGTTGTTGCTGTGCGTCATGATCTGGTTCTGCTCGTTTCACTCAGCGTCAGTTCATGCAAGTCTCTTCAGGGCTCTCTGAAATTATCCTGCTGGTCGTTTCTCACAGAACAATAATATTCCATAACATTCATATACCATAATTTATTCAGCCATTCTCCAATTGATGGACATCCATTCAGTTTCCAGTTTCTAGCCACTACAAAAAGGGCTGCCACAAGCATTCTTGCACATGTGGGACCCTTTCCTTCTTTTAAGATCTCTTTGGGAAATAGGATCAATAGAAACACTGCTGGGTCAAAAGGTATTCACAGTTTGATAACTTTTTGAGCATAATTCCAAATTGCTCTCCAGAATGGTTGGATCCATTCACAGTTCTGTCAAAAATGTATCAGTGTCCCAGTTTTCCCACATCCCCTCCAACACAGAACTATAATATTAAGGGAAAAATAGGCTGCCAGGGGGAAAAAAAAAAGCAATTTAAGTATGGAGGAATGAGTTAGGATTACTCAAGATTTGGCAGTGTCAATAATAAGGGATCAAAGGGCCTTGAATACCATTTTCTGGAAGGCAAAAGACCTTGGATTACAACCAAGAATCAATACCCCAGAGAGCCTAAGCTTTGTTTTTCAGAGGAAGCTATGGATTTTCAATGAAGTAGGGGATTTTCTTTCTTTTTTTTTTTGAAAAAATAAGAACTAAACAAAAAAGATTGATCTACGAACACGGGACTCAAAGGAAGCATAAAAAGGTAAAGAGAAAAGAAGAAAAAACAACATATTTAAAGCTTATATTTTACAACTCTACAAAGGAAAATGATACTTGTAACTGTTGAGAACTGTATTTTTTATGAGGGCAGATAGAGAGGGCATACCTAGATAGAGGGTGTGGATATAAATTGATTCTGATGTGATGATATTAAAGACAAAAGCATTAAAGGTTGGAAAAAGGACTTTACTGGGAGAAGAAGAAAGGGGAGGCAAATTAGATCAGATGAAGATGCACAAAAGACTTATTATACTAGAGAGAAAGAAGGGAGGGGAATGAACATTGTCTGAAACTTAATCTCATTGGTTTAATCCTTAATCCTCATCAAGAGGAAAGACTATATATACTCACATGTATAGAAATTTATCTTACTATATAGGAAAATATGAAGAGAAAGGGGGAATAAAAGAGAGGGGCTGGATAGAAAGGAGGGCTGCAACATAAGGGGAAAGGGGTAAGAGAAGGGAGGAAGAGTGATATGTGGGAGGGCAAATTAAGAGAGAGGGTTGGTCAAAAACAAAACACTACTAAAGACAGACAGGTTGGACCTTCCTCCTTCTCCCCCTCCTTTCCTTGTTTTCTCCATCTCTTCCTCCTTTCCTCCCTCCCCCTTTCTCACAACTTTATATTTCTTGAGAGTTTTTTTTTTCATTAGAGTTGGAGATCTATGTTTTCTTTTACAACATGATATTTATGGAAATATTTTGCATAACTTCACCTGTGATTTCTTCATGGGGGATAAGGAAGAGAAGCTGAAACTTCATTTTAAAAAAATATTTTAAATGTAACTGGGAAAAATATTGAATAAATTTAATTAAAAAAAAAAACAACCCAAACCAAACCAAAACAAAAAAAGCAATTATTATGGAAAATATGTTTAGAAGAATTGCACGTATAATTTATATTGGATTGCTTGCTGCCTAGGAATTCTCAGGGGGAGAAAAAATTGGAATACAAGATTTTGCAAAGGTAAATGAATCTTTGCATATATTTAGAAAAATAAAATACTATTAAGAAATTAAAAAAAAAGAACCTGGGTCATGACATATCAGGGATTCTGTAATTTCAGAAAGAGGTGGGATTACATGACTGTTACCTTCCAAATCTGCTATTCTAGAATTTTCCATTTAAGTTTTTTTTTTCTTCCTTATATTTTTCCTTCTCCCTGGAAATGACCTCTAACTTAATCTCTACTTCCTTCCTGTACCTTCTTTGCTGAAATCCATATTAGCTCTCAGGCTTAGATGAAATTTCATTTCCTTTTTGAAGTCATTCTAGATCTCCACAACTATATGTTAGCTTTCCTTCTTTTCCCCTCCACTTCCATTATCACATTTTGCATTATAATATAATTATTTATGTATCTATCTCTTGCTTCTTATTAGATGATATACTTGGATGTGGATCATTCTTTTCTTGTCTTATTCTTTATTGCATGGTTTTCACTTTTCAGATATTCTTCTAGGAGTTGTTTCATTTTGTATTGTTTAGCAAAATACATGAGACAACAAATAAGGTATGGGCATTGTTTTATAAAATAATTAACAAAAGTAATTTAGCTTGTAAGTCTGATTATATTTTCTCAATTAGTCAAAAAGAGAAATGCAAAGAAAAATAAACACCATGTTCTATCATTTTAAAAGATAAAATGGGTTTCTCATTATACTGTGATTTGACATCAAATTACATATGTCAAAATGTATGCTTTTTGAAATGATAACTCAACTACTATGTATATTTTCTCAACAAGTTAATACTTGTTATTGAAAAGCTTAAAGCTAAACTGAATGTAAATGCTACAGGAAACCAGTTATTAATGATTATCTTCTACTAGGCTCATTGGTGTTGTGTCACCAGTCATATTTGATGGTTGAACAGTTTAATTCTCATAGCACATTGTTTTTAACTTCCTGTTCACAAAAGACTGCTCCTGTAAGAGCATTTCTGTAAGAGCGGCTGAATTATTCCAAAAGAAATGGGGAGTGGTGATAGATTCATTCTTCTCATTTTATTTGCATGATCTGCAAGAGACAGAAACTTGTGATTAATGATTATACTGTTCAGAGATCTACTTTACTAATTAGTAAGGAAAAGTTTCTGCAACTTAGCTGAAATGTAACTTTTTATAATTGAGTAACACAATTCGTTCAGACATACATATAGTATATGTAAATGGAGTGAAGAAGAGAGAGACATTCTCCTGTAGCTGTTACGGTTTGTCCTGACATTTACACATTTGCTTTCAACAGGGAGGAGTGATAATTCATATGAATTGTATAGTCACAAGTGAGTAATGACTTTTCTTTCTTCTCAAGATAAAGGTTAGAACAGATTGTAGTCTCCATATATTATTTATTATATGTGCAGAAGTTCAAAAAAATTTTTTCAGACCAATGTTTTGTGCCTTTCATTTTCACCTAGATCCTCACACTGACTTTATAATAACAAAGACACAATTTTTCACAACAGGTGGTGTGGTATGGAATGAGGAAAATAACCTAAGTTTGTGAGTCAGGTCACTTAGCTTAAGGTCCCAGATTCATGAATCACTAGATTTCTTACTTTGGACATATTGGGGCATATAAGTGAGCACTACTCTAGGACTGTTTTTTTTTTTTTTTTTTAATCTTCAAAATAGGGGAATTAGACTCTTTGGCTTCTGAACTGCCTTTCCAGCTGTAAATTTCAGTGAGGTAAATTGACGATTTCATCATTTGATTCAAAATCAATTCATGATACCAAACATATCTACATTAATTACACAGTTTACTGAGTTAAGCACTCACTCAACCAAGTATTTACGAAGTAAATATAAGTTGTGCAATGGATAAAACGCTAGATCTTGAGTCAGAAAGACCTGAAATCAAATCTAGTCTCAGATTTTACTAGCTGTGTGACCTTGCTAAAGTCATTTAACCTGTGTTTATGTCAATTTCTGTAAAATGAGGGTACTAATAGCACCTGCTTCCCAAGATTGTTTTGAGGATGAAGTGAGATAATTATTTTAAAGTTCTTAGCACAATGCCTTGAACATATTAAGCATAATATAATTGGTAGCTTTTATTATCATATTGTTTCTTCTTCATTTTGCAGAGGATCAATGACATCATGGGGTGATGTCTTGACTTGTTCTTGAATTGGATCTAAATGAGACAAAGTTGGACAAAACCATCAGCCTCACTCTTGTTTTTTTCCTAGGAAATTTATTTTTAATATACATTACTTTATCAATCATGCTGGGAGAGAAAACTCAGAGCAAAAGGGAAAAACCATGGGAGAGATTAAAAAACAAAACAAAACAAAACAAAAAAACAGAAAAAAGAAGAGAACATAGCATATGTTCATTTGCATTCACTCTCCTTAGTTCTCTTTCTGGATGCAGATGACATTTTTTAGCCAAAATCTATTGGGATTACCTTGGATCACTGAATCACTGAGAAGAACCAAGTCTTTCATAGTTGATCATTGCACATTCTTGCTGTTATTATGTACAAAGTATTCTTGGTCCTGCTTGTTTCACTCAGTATCAGTTTGTGTAAATCTCTCCTGCCTTTCTAAAATCAGAATGTTCATCATTTTTATAGAACAATAATATTCCATTATCTTCATATGCCACAACCTGTTCAGCCATTCCCCAATTGAAGGGTATCTACTGATTTTCCAATTCTTTGCTACCACAAAAATTGCTGCTACAAATATTGTTTATTCCCTCCTTTCTCCTCCTTTAAGATTTCTTTGGGGGGGAGGAGGATTCTGGGAAGATGGCAGAATAGGTTGGTAAATTTCAAACTTTCCCAATTTCTCCTATAAATAGAACAAATTTGCCCCTGAGGAGGAATATAGACTGGTGAAAAACCAAGATTTGCAGAATGGTGATCTTCCAGATACAATGGAACAAGAAAGAGCCCAGGCCAGGATTAACCTTTCTGAAGTGCAAACACCTCTGGGCTACCTCCACAGAAATATCAAGTCAGAACTCCTCAGAGCTAGCTAATTGTGGCTAGAGCCTCAGCAGGAATCAGACACTTTCACCTCCCAGTGAAACAGTGGACTATTTGTTGAGTTGGTCTTTGAGTCCAGAATGACAGTGTGAATATTGGTGGTGATAGGGCATGCCATGCCCAGCTGTGTTGCTGAGCCATGGTCCTGGACCTGAAGGAAACAACACCTGGTGGGTGTAGAGGAATGGGAGCAGGGGGGTTTGGGGCACTTGCAGGAGGGTGGAGCTCTTGGTTTGGGGTTCCTGGTCAAAGTGGAGAGTTGAAGGGAAGCTTGAGGCACCATCCCCCCACCCATGATTGGAGGTACTTAGAATAATACCTCTCATTAAAAAAAATTGTCAAAAAAGAAAGAACCCCACAATTGAAACATTTTATGGGAACAGGGTTGAAGACACTTTAGTAAAAAGCTTCTACCCCAAAGAGTAACAAATAGCTTCCTGCCCAGAGAGAATTTATAAATCAAAAATCAAATGAGAGACATTGAGGAGAAACTAAAGAAAAAAATTAAAATCATCCAAGAAAAACAAGATAATGAAAAAAATATTAACCAATTAGAAAAGGAGGTACAGGGTTTGAAAGATGAAAATAACATTTTGCAAATTAGAAGGGTAAGGGGAAGCCAGTGAAACTATGAGAGATCAAGAAATAACAAAACATTTTAAAGAATGAGATAATAGAACAGAATGTGAAACAATTCATAAGAAAAACTAGATCTGGAGAACAGATCTAGAAGAAAAAATATAAGAAAAATTGGACTGCCAAAAAGTGATCAAAAAATGAGCATTGATACAACAATGCAGGAAATAATCCTAGATAATTGTCCTAGAGTGATAGAACACGAAGTAGAAAGTAATAAAGCAGAAGCAGAAAAAACCCACCAATCATGACAACAAAGAGATCCTTTGTAAAAACACATAGGAATATTATTGCCAAATTTTGAAACCACCAGATCAAAGAGAAAATTTTGCAAGAAACAAGAAAAAAAATTTCAAATATGCTAGAACTACAATTAGAATTGCACAAGACCTATGAGCAGCTGCAATAAAAGATTGCAGGTCTTGGAATCATATCCAAAGACAAGCAAAAGAACTAGCCCTGCAGCCAAAAATATCATATGCAGCAAAATTATCCATAATTTTCAATGAAAAAAAAATGGACATTCAATGACTTTGCAGATTTTCAGGACTTTCTTTCAACCAAACCTGAATTTAACGGAAAATTTAACATATAAGGGCCAATATCAAAAAGCAATTTTAAGGAACTCAGCATGGACAAACTATTTAAATATGGACAAATTGTGTGTGTTTTTTCTATGTGACAAATGTATATTTTATGTTTAAGATTTACATCAACAATACAGTAAGCTTAAAAGAAAGATTAGCAGAAAAATAAAAATAATAATCATGTTATACAAATGAGGTGCAGAGTAAGAATAGACACAGAGGCATTAGAGTGAGGAGGAGGGCTCTAGTTTTGAAAACCTACTCACACTGGGAATGGGTTCAATAGACAACACTACATATATAGCATAAAAGGTAGAGCATCCTCCAAAATCTATAAAGGAATAAGGGGGGTAGATATATGGAGAAGGGGAAGCAAAAGGTGAATGAAGAAGACAAGAAAGGGATCCTTGGGTGGGGGGAGGTTAAGTGATAGTAAGTCAATTTATTGAGAATTTAATAAAAAAATTAGAATGGATAAGAAAGATGTGTGTATGTGGGTTATGTATGTGTATGGGAGTGTGTGTACATATGTATATATCTACATATGTATACACAAATATATCTTTTCTTAATTGTAGTTTGCTTGGGGATTGTGGGGGGGAATGAAAAGGGTTTTTTTTTTTGTGTGTGTGTGTGTGTGTGTGTTTGTATGTATGTATATGTGTATATCCACATTTGTATATATAAAAATATCCTTTCTTAACTATAGCCTGTTTGGGGGTGGTGAGAAGGATGAAAGGGGGAAAAAGAATAAAGCAGCAAAGAACAAAAGGAAAATTTACAAAGAAGTAAAGAAATGAAGATCAACATTTATGACTATGATTTCTTCTACATATATGTATATGTATATATATATATACTTTCTTAAATTAATATTTATTGTTATATATTTTGAATCCTCTTTGATATTCTACTGGGGACATAATAGTGTTTTCTTTTGTTTTATATTGCTGCTCTGGTTTTCTTTTTGCTTATTCTGTTTCTTCAATTAAAATAAATTTGGAAAAAAAATTGAATACACACCCAGTAATGGCACTGTTAGATCAAAGATTATGCACAGTTTTATAGTCCTTTGGGCATAGTTCCAGATTGCTCTGCAGAGTAGTTGAATCAGTTTACAATCCCAATACATTAGTGTCCCAGTTCTTCCACATTCAACATTTATGATTATCTTTTCCTGTCACTTTAGCCATTCTAAGAGATATTAGTGGTATCTCAGAGTCATTTTAATTTGCATTTCTCTAATCAAAGGTGATATAGAGCATCTTTTCATATAATGATAGATGGCTTTAATTTCATCATCTGAAAATTATCTGTACATATTTTTGACCATTTATCAACTGTATCCTTATGAATTTGACATAGTTCTTTATATATTTTAGAAATGAGACCTGTATAAGAAAAATTTTCTGTAAAGATTTTTTCTCATATTTGTACTTCTTTAATCTTGTTTCTGTTGGTGGTGTATGTGCAAAACCTTTTTAATTTAATAAAATCAGTCATCCATTTTGCCTTTCATAATGTTCTCTAGTTCTTTGGTCATAAATTCCTCCATTCTCTAGAAATCTCTTGCTCTCCTAATTTGTTTATGGTATCGTCCTTGATGCCCAAATATGTCCCCATTTTGATCTTATTTTGGTATGTGGTATAGGTCTATGCCAAATTTCTGATGTATTATATTCCAGTTTTCCCATCAATTTTTGTCAAATAGTGAGTTCTTATTCCAGAAGCTGAAGTTTGGGAGTTTATCAAATACTAGATTAGTATATAAAATTTTTTTTTGGATCACATACAATATAAGGCCAGGAGAAAATAGACTAAAAGTTAATTGGAAATTAAATAATCTAATCCTAAAGAATGAATGGGTGAAACAGCAAATCATAAACACAATAAAAAATTTCATCCAAGAAAATGACAATAATGAGAGAACATACCAAAATTTGTGGGATACAGCCAAAGTGGTTATAAGGGGTAATTTTATATCTCTAGATCTTTACTTGCATAAAATGGAGAAAGAGAAGATCAATGAATTGGGCTTACAATTAAAAAAAGCTAGAAAAAGAACAAATTAAAAATCCTCTATTAAAAACCAAATTGGAAATTCTGAAAAGGAAAGGGGACATTAATAAAATTGAAAATAAGAAAACTACTGAATTAATAAATAAAACTAAGAATTGGTTTTGTGAAAAAAACAGCAAAATAGATAAGCCTTTAGTTAATTTGATCAGAAAAAGGAAAGAGGAAAATCAAATTGTTAGTCTCAAAAATGATAAGGGAGAACTTTCCTCCAATGAAGAGGAAATTAGAGTAATAATTAGGAGTTTCTTTGCCCAACTTTATGCCAATAAATTCAATAATCTAAATGAAATGGGGGAATATCTACAAAAATATAGACTGCCCAGGTTAACAGAAGAGGAAATAAATTATTTAAATAGCCCCATTTTAGAAAAAGAAATAGAACAAGCTATTAATCAATTCCCTAAGAAAAAATCTCCAGGGCCAGATGGATTTACATGTGAATTCCACCAAACATTCAAAGAACAATTAATTCCAATACTATATAAACTATTTGAAAAAATAGGGAAAGGAGATGCTCTACCAAATTCCTTTTATGATGCAGATATGGTGCTGATAGCTAAACCAGGTAGGGTGAAAATAGAGAAAGAAAACTATAGATCAATTCCCCTAATGAATATTGATACAAAAATCTTAAATAAAATATTAGCAATGAGATTACAGAAAGTCATGCCCAGGATAATACACTATGACCAAGTAGGATTTATACCAGGAATGCAGGGCTGGTTCAATATTAGAAAAATTCAGCATAATCAACTATATTAATAACCAAATTAACAAAAATGATATGATTATGTAAATAGATGCAGAAAAGGCATTTGATAAAATCCAACACCCATTCCTATTAAAAAGACTAGAGAATATAGGAATAAATAGACTTTTCCTTAAAATGATTAATAGCATCTATTTAAAGCCATCAGCAAGCATCATATACAATGGGGACAAACTAGGACCATTCCCAATAAGGTCAGGAGTGAAATAAGGCAGCCCACTGTCACCATTATTATTCAACATTGTATTAGAAATGTTAGCTTTGGCAGTAAGAGAAGAAAAAAAAAGAGATTAAAGGAATTAGAGTAGGTAATGAGGAAACCAAATTATCACTCTTTGCAGATGATATGATGGTATACTTAGAGAACTCTAGAGATTTAACTTAAAAACTACTAGAAACAATTCAGAACTTTAGCAAAGTTGCAGGATATGAAATAAATCCACATAAATCAGCAGCATTTTTATATATTAGCAACAAAGTTCAGCAGCAAGTGATACAAAAAGAAATTCCATTCAAAATAGCTTTTGTTAGTATAAAATATTTGGGATCTATCTGCCAAGGGAAAGTCAGGAACTATATGAGCTAACTACAAAACACTTTCCACACAGATAATGTCAGATCTAATCAGTTGAGAAAATATCAAGTGCTCATGGGTAGGCCAAGCAAATATAATAAAAATGACGATACTACCTAAATTAATTTACTTATTTAGTGCCATATCAATCAAACTCCCAAGAAATTATTTTACATCTGGAAGAACAAAAAATCAAGAATTTCAAGGGAATTAACGAAAAAAAAAATGCTCATGAAGGTAGCCTAGCTATGCCAGACCTAAAAAGCAGCAGTCATCAAAACCATTTGGTACTGGCTAAGAAATAGAGTAGTCAATCCTTGGAATAGGATAGGATCACAGGACAAAATACCCAATAACTATACCAATCTAATGTGTTTGATAAACCCAAAGACCTGAGCTTTTGAGATAAGAACTCACTATTTGACAAAAGCTGCTGGGAAAATTGGAAACTAGTATGAAAGAATTTGGGGCTTGACCCACACCTAACACCACATACCAAGATAAGATCTAAATGGGTTCATGATTTAGACATAGTGTTATTATAAGCAAATTAAAGGAACATAGGATAGATTACCTCTCAGATCTGTGGAGAAGGAAGGAATTTGTGTGCAGAGAAGAACTGGAACTCTTAACTGAACACCAGATAGATAATTTTGATTATATTAAGGTAAAAAGTATTTTTTTACAAACTAAACTAATGCAGAGAAGATTAGGAAGGAAGCAATAAATTGGGAAATCAACATTACATTTAATGGTCCTGATAAAGGTCTCATTTCAAAACTATATACAGAACTGACTCAAATTTATAAGAATTCAAGCCACTTTCCAATTGGTAAATGGTCAAAGGATATGAACAGACAATTTTCAGATGTTGAAATTAAAACTATTTCTAGTCGTAGGAAAAGCTGCTCCAAATCACTATTCATCAGAGAAATGCAAATTAAGACAACTCTGAGGTACCACTACATACCTGTCAGATTGGCTAGAATGATAGGAAAAGATAACGATGAATGTTGGAGGGGATGTGGGAAAACTGGGACACTGATACATTGTTGGTGGAACTGTGAACAGATCAAACCATCCTGGAGAGCAATTTGGAACTAGGTTCAAAAAGTTATCAAACTGTGCATACCCTTTGACTCAGCAGTGTTTCTACTGGGTCTATATACCAAAGAGATCTTAAAGGAAGGAAAGGGCCCCACATGTGCAAAAATGTTTGTGGCAGCCCTTTTTGTAGTGCCTAGAAACTGGAAATTGAATAGATGACCATCAGTTGGAGAATGGCTGAATAAGTTATGGCATATGAATGTTATGGAATATTATTGCTCTGTAAGAAATGACCAGCAGGATGATTTCAGAAATGTCTGGAGAGACTTGCATGAACTGATGCTAAGTGAAATGAGCAGAATAAGGAGATCATTATAAATGGCAACAAGACTATATGATGATCAATTCTGATGGACATGGTTCTCTTCAATAGTTGCAATTGTTCAGTGATAAAGAAAGCCATACACCCAGGGAGAGGCCTGTGGGATCTGAGTCTGCATCACAACATAGCATTTTCATGCTCTCCGTTGATGTTTGCTTGCATTTTGTTTTCCTTCTCAAGTTTTTTTCCTTGTAGATCTGATTTTTCTTGTACAGCAAGATAACGGTATAAATATTTATACATGTATTCAATTTGTCATATATCTTAACATAATTAACATGTATTAGACTACCTGCCATCTAGGAGAGTGGGTGGGGGGAAGAGGGAAAAATTTGTAACAGAAGGCTTTGCAAGGGTCAATATTGAAAAATTTGCAAATAAATTTTTTTAATACAAAAAAAATTAATGTATGTGTGTTCTTAAGATATTGAATTTAAAAGCTGGATATATTTAAGACCCTGTGAGAAACATGGCTCATTATTGGTCAGACTTCTAAATTTATATTTCATGCCATGTTAGTATTTAAAAAGACCTAGGATTGATGTGATTCCTTAAAAAATATTTTAGATATAATAATAACAATGTTGATGATGATGATGATAATGGTTACAACTATGTGGTAAATGTGGTAGTTACCAACATTTTAGTCATCAGCTTCTTGGCCTTTAGGAAAGACAAATATTTATATAGTGCCTCAGGCACTGTGTTAAGCACCTACATAATTATTATCTCTTTGATCCTCACAACAACCCTATAACGTAGGTGGCATTTTTATTTCCATTTTACATTTAAGGAAACTGAGGCAAAAAGATCCCCACGAGTTTCCCAAAATTAGTGATATATTTAAGTAAGTGCCTTGAGACTAAATTTGAATTCATGTCTTCCCTAGCTCCTAGCTGCAAGCTTTACCCATTGAGCTATCTAGCAACCTATACTTGGTTTTTTCATCTGATAGCTTTGTCATCTGATAGTAGAAAGTCTCTCACTGGGTAACATTTCTAAGTCTTTCCATCTTGATAAAAACTACCAGAGTCCAGTCTCCTAGAATAACTCTTGGGAACCCTTAGTCACTTCTGTACTGTAATGGCACTTTCCAGAACAGGATGCCTATGAATGAAATTTAGTGTTTTATACAATAAAATATTCCCTTAAATCTTCAGTTGTCAAGAAATTTTCCAGGTTATTATTTAGGAGTCAAAATAAAATGAAAGAGGTTTTTCTTTAGCTTTTCCAATAATATAGCACACAAGGAGTGGAATATATAAATATCCTTCAGCCCACGAAAGAGGTGAAAATGATCATTTTATTAGTATAAATCTTGGCAAGCTATCTTCAGAAGTGTTTTATTATTTTTTTAAACAGACTGTAGCTCAGTTGTGTCAGGCTTAACATGCCATTTTCTATAGTTGCTACAGTTTTTAAGTTTTTGGAACACCCCCCCCAATCTATTTGATTCTAATGTGCCTGAGATTTGATATTAATAGCATTAATTCACTTATATCTAATTACCACTAATAACATCATTTCCATAGAAAAATGGAAATTTTTTCTGGAAATTTCACTGCTAGAGGCTAGAAAATGCTCCTCTCACTACTGTGGTAGAAATAGGAATAGCCAATCATTGCTCTTTTCTGCCTGCTCTGACCCCAATATCATTTGTCTTCCTCTACTTGAGGCTGAGAATAATGTTTTTGTATGAGAAGGAATAGAATATCCTTAAAGCTAGTATATCTTTTCCTTAATTCTTTAAATTTGCATAAGAGAAAAGAATTCCTTCAATTTTCTTTACTTACAATTTTATTTTATTTATTTTTACTTTCTTTTTATTCTATTTAATAGCATTTTCCAGTTACATGTGAAAATTTTTATAATTCTTTTTTTCAAAATTTTTCTCCTATTCTTCTCCTCCCCTTTTCCAAAGATAGTAGTCAGTTTGATTTAATTTATATATGTGCTATCATGTAAAACATAATTCCATTTTAGTTACAATTGTGAGAAAAGAAACAGATCAAAATGGGGCAGGGGGGAAATGATATAGAATAAAGTGGAAAAAAATGCTTCATATTGCATTGTAAGTCCATCAGTTCTTTATAGTTATATCTGGTTATATATCTGGTTATAGATTAGATGTTCCTTCCTGAGTCCTGTATATTTGTCTTGAATCCTTGTTTTGTTGAGAAGAGCTAAATTATTTACAGTTGATTATCACACAATTTTGTTGATAGTGTGTACAATGTTTTTTTAGTTCTATTCATTTCACTTTGCATCAGTTCATACAAGTCTTTCTAGGCTTTTCTGAAATCTGTTTGTTCATAATCATTTCTTATTGCACAATAGTATTTATTCATATACCACAAGTTGTTCAACCATTCCCCAATTGTTGGGCATCCTCTCAATTTCCAGTAGTTTGCTACCACAAAAAGGGCTGCTAAAATATTTTCTTTTACTTTTTTTTTTAAATGATCTTTTTGTTATACATACCTGGTATGGTATTGGTGAATCAAAAGGTACACACAATTTCGTTACTAAATGTATAATTTTAAACATAAAAATCATAGAAATTTGGAAGGCAACTCCTTTACCCCAGAGATATTAAATAGATGGTTTGTGGTAGCATGCAACTCACAACACTTTCAAGTAAAGCCTAAACCAGATTAAAATGTAATTGGGAAATCCATTTAATGAGCTATAGAATTCTTATGATCTTACACTATGGAAATTATAGACAGCTAAGTGGACTAGACTTGTGATTTCATTGGCTATAGGAACTTCCAGTATAAGAAACTCTCTAATTCAAAATGCTGCCTCTTTGAAATTTGTAGTCTTAGAGAGCTGCCTAAAATACTGAGACATTGTGACTTACCCAGAATCACACACAGGCACACACACACACACACACAGGCACACACACACACTCAGAATCACACACAGTATATGTCACACAAAAATATGAACATAGATTGTCCTGGTTTGATACCAGTTCTCTAAACAAGATGCTATGCTGCCTCTATTCATAAATACATAAAGATATAATCATCCATACAGACATGCATGCTTTTCACCAATGAAATCAGAAGTCTAGTCAAATATGACTTCATATACATATACATGCATCTAGATGAAGAAGGAAATGGGCAAACTACTCTAGCATCTTTGCAAAGGAAACCTCAAATTTCTCCCTTCCTATATATATATGTATGTATATATATATATATATATTCTTATTATATATAGTCTATATACATCACTACTTAAGGAATATATAATTTCATCTTACTGTATAGACCTATATTGAATTCTGTTTTATTCTATCAATATGGATACATTTCTTCAACTGCAAAAAAATTTCCAGGCAAACTATATAATGAAAAAAGAAAAGTAGCTTGCTTTCATTTTCTTTTTACATGAGGCTATGACAAAAATAATGAAGATGGGACTGACACAAAATAGGCCAAGAAAGTATGTTTTCTTCATCTGAAACAACCCTTCTCTCCACCATTTTTGTGAAAGTCCTATTTTTATGTCACAGAATTATACTGTGAGCTTAGGTAATTATATGTAGTAAATCTAAGACAGCTGGTACTCCAGTTGATTACATAAGTTTTGTTAGGGAGGTGGGGACACATTTATAGAATTCCAGCGTTGGAACTGAAGAGACCAAGCCTGCAAAGAAATTAGTGGGAAGCTTTGGGTTAAGGATAAAAGTGGCTTGGAGCTCATAAATTTCTTTCTTTTTTCTTGTTTTGTGAAGATGCAATTTTTCATCAAGGAGAGTTTAACCTGTATTTTATATTGGAGACATCAATCAGTAGTGTAATTATACACGAAGTCTCAATGTGATTTGCCTGATGTAATACAAAAATGCCATTTTTGCCTTTTCCACTACATTTTACATCTCACACCTTCAGTACAGTGTCTGACTATGTGTAAGAATCCCTGATGTACATGATAGATTCTCCTCTCAGCTATAGAACTGAAGAAGACTTTATTTAGAGCCTTTTTAGTCTTTATTTAGAGGGTTCTAAGGAGCACTTCCGGTCTACTCATTTTACTTTGCTCTTGAAAAAAGTGGAATGTAAGATAATTGCTTGGGGGTGATGGTGTCTTGAAGAACTTCTCTCTCTTCATGTTCTATAATAGCAAATTTGCAAACCAATTATTTCCTGCCTTGTTTGCATGAAGTTTCAGAAGACAGACAAACAGGGCAGATTTGAGGGTGTTTTTTTTCCTTCATGGGGGAAATGGGTAGGTGGAAGAAGAAAAATATGTGGTACATATGCCTATAATCACTTTCTCTCCTTAGCAGAAGTTGATGGAGAATTGTGACAAAAATATATGGTAGAAGTATGGCTAGATGGCACAGAAGGGAGAGCAGTGATCGAGTTAGGAGGACATGAGTTTAATTTTCCCTCTCCTCCAAAAAAAGTATATGATAGAGGTAAACATATGCTTGTTTTTAGTGTGAGAAAAAAGAGGATGTATAATGTTTGTGAACCTTATGTGGAACTACTGAATATTTTGAATTTCTCAAACTGTGCTTTGCCAAAATCTGCACTTTTAGCCAGAGAAGGGAATTTTCCTGGCAATACAAACTATGGGAGTTCCTCAAGGGTAATAATCCCAGGTTAATGATTTTCTAAGCTTGAGAGCTAAAATATCATTCCAGTTCTTCACTAAAAGTAGGAGAAAGAAAACAAAAAGATAATGCCATAGTTTCTACACAGAATCATACTTGTAAAGCAAAGTCAGGATCACATTGATAGGATCAATCCTATGGGAAGAGGATTGTTTTTTCTGATATTCTCCAGAGCACAATTAGGAGAAGAACAATGATGTTGTTGTAAACCACTGTGGGTGACTATGTTGAACTTAGACTGTGATCATTTGTGGGAATTGACCCTATAGGGAGTTAGATCTCAGAAAAATTTCCTGAGGGCTTCACAAAGAATGAAAAGGACTTCCAGGAACAAAGAGCTATGTGTGTACATTTTGACAACATGTGTTCTCTAAATGTGAGTCCATTCTTCCCATGGATATTGTATATATTAAGAGAGAATATCTCACTTATTTGAGGGCATGCTTCTTTTACAACTGTTTTTGTTATTGTTAGTAAATGTCTTTTATAAAAGCCAGTTAACTTTAGCTGATTGTCAATGGGGAGCATATGAGTGAGAAATCATAAATCATAGTTCATAATTCTGGGAAAACCATCTCCTTGAGGTTATGCCTAGAACCTTACAGAGAAAAGTAATCAGCCACCTTTCAGGGACATGGGCTTAATAATGTGAATGGGACTTGGGGGATTATCTCTGGAGGGGGTGCAACATGAACTAGCATCTGGAGGGGATAAAACTTTTGATATTTCATTTACTCTAAGAGGCCATGTTCAGAGGCCATATGCAGAAATGGTGTCAGCAACACTAGTGGGACAGATTTCATCCACAATTCAGTTTAAAGTATCAGATTTGTCTTTAACTAGTGACAGTGATCATAGTATTTTGTTGAGATATTTTACAATTTATTCTGCCTGTGGTATGTTTCTTACATGAATATTTTAGTACTTTAAATTTAATTCCCAAATTCATTTTAAAATGACAGATGTTCAAATATCTGCAGAACTATAAAAATTTTCATTGCCTGAATTTTTTTCTTAGTCCCACTCACATTTATTAATGCCACTTTCATGCCTCCCAGATTCATATTATTTTCATCCTTACTTCCCACATCATTAAATCTGTATATGAAAATATTCAGCATTTGTCCTAACACATGAATTTTGACCAATTATTCTCCTTTAAAAAATTAAAAATAGTTTGCTTTAAAACAAAAGTAAAATGTGTTTTGTAGATCATAAGGGTTTTAGGTTTTCTTTAGGTGAGATACCTATTGTTTTAGAGTTTTATATGCTATGGTATATATGATCTTTCTCTGAAATATTAACTTTCTATGCTTTTGTCATTTCTACCATAGCTCTATAGGAATTGAAATAGTATGATGCTTAGAGTATTACCTTACAAGAAAGGAAGAAAAAAGGGATGATCAATGTCTATTGAATCTGGCATTCCTAGCACTCTGTACAGAAACAAAAAAAATCACTATTCTTGAATAAATTATTTTTGTGCTGATTATATTAATCTAATCTGAGAGAACTTTCTATGCTGCTTAGAAAGAATATTCCAAGGTCATGAATCATCATCATCATCATCAACAACAATATCATAGGTAACATTTATATAGTACTTTAAGGTCTTGAAATACATTCATCTTATTGTTTCTATATAACAACTTTGTGAGGAAAATATTATAGTTATTATTGTTTTCACTTTACACAAAAAAATTAAATCTCAGAGACATTAAATGCTTATCTATACAACTAGTAAATGCCAGAGGTGGCATTCAAACTTAATTTTTGTCTGTCTCCAAGCCTAGGACTCTTTTCACTACACAATTTTGTATCTCGTGTATATAAACTATAAAACAAAACTATTATTGATGCTAAAGTTTTATATAGACAAATGATACTAACCAGCATTAAAATAATAGATTTATCTAATGATTAATTGAAAAGAAATACTTTTATTTTGATCAGCTTTATTCATTTCTGTCTATTCAATATGAAATCTTCTTAATTTCAATTTATTCAACATAACATTAAGAGTATCATATATCTTCTTCAGGGCCTCATGTATATAATTAAAGCAATGAAATTCTGAAAACTCAAGAGTTAAAAGGGATTTTAGAGATTATTTCTTCTGAGCTCTTCTGTATAAGAATATCCTTTTTCAAATGCTTTACAAATTGTTATTTCTTTTTTGCTTAAAGACCATCTTCCCCTCTACAATAGAAATAGAATCTATCACTCACTCAAAGCACCTCACTTGACTTACGGACAACTTCAATTGTTAGCAGGTTTTCCTTTACATTGAATAAACCCCATTTGTGTAACTGATATTAAATATTCCTAATTTTGTTTTCTGAGAAAAATCAGCACAAATCAAATATGTTTTTCATATGCTGAGTTTTTTTTTCCTTTTTTTACCAAGTCAATCATGCCCACTCTCTGTCTTTTCTTTCTTTTTTTATTTTGTGAGGCAATTGGAGTTAAGTGACTTGCCCAGGGCCACACTAACTATGTATATTGAGTGTCTAAGGTCATATCTGAACTCAAGTCCCTTTGACTCTAGGGTTGGTGTTCTATCCACTCCATTATTTAACTGCTCCTCCCACCCCAGTTTCTTTAACTAATGATTATATACTATGGTCTCTAGTTCCTTCACCAATTAGGTCAGCTTCTTTTAGGTACATCAAACATTTTCTTAATCCCCAAATTAACATAATACATCAAATATGGTAGAGTACAAAGAGTTTATCCTGAGCAGTTAAGCATTATCACAATTTTTTAGTTATCATTCTTCTTGTATCTCCTTTTTAAAAAGAAAATTTTTCTTCTTACTTCAATTGTGTGCTGAAATCTTGGCTTCATTTGTTTTCAAAATCTTTGTTTCAAAATTCCTCCAGTCTTTTATAGTTTATAATTCATCTTTGTTTTCTCATTCTTTACAATTTTTATCTACCTTTGCTCATATAGCTTCCATAGAAGTTGCACTCCAATGTGCTATAGTCCTTCATTTAGTTTATTATTACATTGTTGTTATTATTATGATTTTAAAAAAGACATGAAAGATGACATATGGCTAGATAGTTGAAAAGTTCTCTTGATGACTTTTGGAGCTAATATCAGCCATGTCCTTCCTTCCCCATTGTTCTGGTATGGTCTTCTTCTTGAGATATCTTACAAAAGAATCTTGCAGTGCTTTCAGGTCTATAACAAGTTTGTTTAATGTGTTCAATTGCCTGACAATTTCCTCTAGAAACATTTTTGAGATAATTTGGATCAGTTTGTAACTCATTTCTATAGATTTTCCCCCTTAGTTTCTTCATTTAGAAAGTAAAACTGTTCATAACTTTCATCAGCATTTCCCCCTAGTATTTTACAAATGAGTTTGCATTCCAAATGGGTGTATTCTCTGCTGTTATTGCTTCTTTGTTTGAGCAGGAGATCAAACTTTTTGAGAAATGGGGAGTGAAAAGTGGTAAGCCAATTTCCCAGGTTTTTTAGCCTCCTCCTTGTAGTGATTGTTTTCACCAGTTGCATTTTTATAGAAAAAAGTGACAGACTTAAAAATTTAGTTTCTTTTCTTTTTTTAAATGCTCCTAATTTTATTTCCTGAGGAAAACTGGCAAAAAATTTGAGTAACATGATTAAGTTCAATTATTTTGGCAGTATACTTTCCAGGGATGTTCACATACAGAATAAAGTTGACACATGTATTGCAAAAGTAGTTCTGCTTTTGGGAGGCTCTGAAAGAAAGCATGAAAGAGAAAAGATATTAGGCTTGCTATAAAACTCAAGGTTGCTGGAGCTATTGTGCTGACTTTCATTGTTGTATCCCTGTGAAATCTGGACAGCATATCAGAATTATGCCCCAAACTGAAGTACTTCCAGTTGGACTGTCTGGCAAAACTTGCTACTAGACATTGAGGTCATTTTCTGAGCTGAACTGCTAACCATCCAAAATCTACTGAAGAGAATGCAATTCTGATAGACTATGTAGCCCAAATGTCAAATTCACATTTATTTTATTTATTTTTTTTACAGAAAAAAAATGCAAGGGCACCTTAAAAGTCTCTTTGAAGAATTTTAGAATCTATACTAAAGGAGATTCTGGCCCAGGATCATACAGTGTGGTATGTCTATGTGATAAAAGGTACTGTGCTCTTTGATCAAAGCAGAAATACAGCAGCACACACATACACACACACACACACACACAAATACAAGATACACAAATTTAGATATATCTCCATCCCAAATGCTCAAATGGATTTTTTGTGTCCAATTCCTGGTAGATTCTATTGAAACTGTATTGATTGATCAACCAAAGTTGAATTTATTTCTAGTTAATCCTGTCTCTACATTTTAGGCAAAATTTAGTTTACTCAAAATTTTAGATAATGACATAATATTATATTCTAGTGTCTATGGATAAATATTGCTCTGGGAGGGAAATTAGATAAAGAGATATTTTTTTTCTTAGGATTTGCTCTATTTGAATCTTCTACTTTTTCTTTCATTCTTTCTTCTTTCTTTCTATTTTCCTTTTATATTGCTCCTTCCCTTCCTTCCTTCCTCTTTCCCTCCTTCCCTCCCTCCCTCTCTCCCTCCTTTCCTCCCTCCCTTCTTTCTTTTCTCCCTCTGTCCCTTCCTCTCTCTCTCCTTCCCTCTCTTCCTTCCTTCTTCTCTCTCTCCCTCCCTCCCTCCCTCCCTCCTTCCCTTCCTCCCTCCCTTCCTTCCTTTCTTCTTTCTTTCCTCCCTTCCTTCCTTTCTTCTTTCTTTCCTTCCTTCCTTCCTTCCTTCCTTCCTTCCTTCCTTCCTTCCTTCCTTCCTTCCTTGCTTCCTTCCTTCCTTCCTTCTCTTCATTTCTTTCTTAAATATATATATATATATATATCCCTTAATTATATTATAAATTCATTGAGGCAGGTTATGTCTTTTGTCTTTTTTCATATCCTCAGTACTTAACACAATGCTTGATCCATAGTAGATCTTTAATGCATACTGATTAATTCTGTTCAATAGGTGAGTCACACCTTTGCTCTTCAGAAGTGTGTTGCATCCCATACTTTTTTTTCAATTTCTCCCCTTCCAGATTTTCAGAAAATTTCCATGTTTCTCAGGTAGTTTTTTTTTTTTTGATAAAAATTTCATAAGATGGGATGAAGTATCTCATGGATTTCAATGTTGGAATATCACTGGAACACTAATATGTGTTATCCCAGTATTTAGAGTAGTGACTGGAAAATCATGTGTTTAATAAATGTTGATAACTTATCTTTTTACATTAAAAATGGACACAACACACTTTTTCATAACTTTTCTTAAAATACCTCTCTCCTCTGTGATTTTGCTGATGTGACTTCTATTGGTGCAGGAATCATAATCCTTTGTCCTTCGACTTAAATGATCTATAAGTTACAAAGCTGTTAACTCAATAAATATCTAGAAATTAGAAAAAAATACATGCATAGAGTCAAACTGGGTGTTTAGTAACATGTAGGAAAAGCAAATCAATAATTCAATTGCTCATTTTTACAAAGTTCCTGTGTTATAGAGATAGAATTCATAAAATAGAATTCTGTTGTTTCTGAGATATGCATTTCTTTTTTTAAAATAATGTTTTTTAATTATATATAAAAACAATTTAAAAATTCATTTTAAGATAATTTTTAAATTCTAAATTCTCTTATTCTCTCCCTCCCTCTGCTCTCCTTAGGAAGCCAAGTACTGTGATATAGATTATACACATGCAGTTATACAAAGCATATTTCCATGTTAGCCATGTTGCAAAAGAGAACAGAAATCAAACTAAACAAAACAAAACAAAACCAAAAAAAAAAAACAAAACTTCCAATAACTTCTCCAAAACCAAGAAAATAAAAAAAAGAAAACAAAAGAAAACAAACAAAAAACAAACAAAACAAAAAACAAAAAACAACAACAACAACAACAAAAGCTTTGATCTGCATTCAGATTCCATTAATTTTTTCTCTGGAAGTGGATAGCATTTTTCATCATAAGTCCTCAGGACTGTTTTGAATCATTGTATTTCTGAGAATAAAGTCATTCACAATTGATTATTCTACAATATTGTCACTATATACCTTGATATCCTGACTGTTTACTTCACTTTGCATCAATTTAAGATAGTCTTCCCAGTATTTTTTTTTTAGAAATAATCCTGCTCATTTTTTCTTATAGCATAATGGTATCCATCACAATTATATACCCACTTGTCAACTCCTTCCAAATTGATAGTTATCCCTTTGATTTCCAATTCTTTGGTACCACAAAAAGTACTGTCACAAATATTTTTGTATATAAAGCATCTTTTCTTTTGGTCTCTTTAGGATACAGATCTGATAGAGTTTTTGCTGAATCAAAAGGTATGTAAAGTTTGGTTTTCCTTTGGACATAGTTATAAATTGGTCTCTAAAATTTTTGAATCAGTTCATAACTCTACCAATAATGTACGAGTCCCACTTTTTTGACATCCCCTCCAACATTTGTCATTTTCTTTCTTTTTTGGGGGTCATATTAGACATTCTGATAGGCATAAGGAATTATTTAAATTGTTTTATTGCATTTCTTTAACCAATAGTGATTTAGAACATATTTATATGACTATAAATATCTTTGATTTCTTTGTCTGAAAGCTGCCTACTAATAGCCTTTGACTATTTTTCAAGTTGATGAGTGATTCTGAGATATCATTTTCTTTGTCTTATGTTTCTAAATTGGAGGGAAAAATATATCAGTGAAAAGTATCCAAGTAGCTTCTTTTAAAAGAGTTGATAAAGGTAGGGAGGTGACCTTTCTAGCTAGTTGCCTCTGAGATATGCTAGCTAATACATTAAGGCTCTTCAGTAGTGGGCAAGGTTCTACACAAATGGGTCACTAATTTTATTCAAATTACTCACTTAAAATGTATGTTTTAGGTTTTAAATTTTTTATAAGGTTGTTTATATAAAAATACTATCTCTGGATAAGCTTAATAATGCTTAAAAATTTTGTGTTTATCTTTGGTCAGCTTTATAGGAGCCTTTCAAAACCTTCTTTTATGTTTTCTTTGTTTTCAATTTCTAATTACTGTTGTTTACTCTTTTGTTACTGCTTCTTGACTATATAAAAATTGTGCCATTATATATTTTGCATATGTTAGAAAGAACTAGTAAGGAAACTAAAGATTTTTGAGAAATAGTTTCAGTCTTTTTGATTCCTCACTTTTATCATACTTGTTTTATACATACTGCATTTAGTTATGATTGATAGGGATAAATTTAAAACTTAAGGAAGAAGATGAAATTCATGCTCTGTCCTTTCTCTCTGTTCATTCATTTTGAGAAACTTCATGCAGTTCCAAAGAATTTAGTACATACTGGCAGATTAGACAGACAGGCATATAGATACAGATATAGATACATACATTTGTATGTACATCTATATCTATATTCTGTAACATCCTTTAATTTGGTGAGGGGCTTTTAAGCATTGAAAACCTTTTATAAGGCACTGATTTAAATAACAATTTCCATGTAGTAGCAAGTTAAGCAGGATCAGTTCTCTCTTTTGAAGAGGAGATTTACATAAAGGGTAGTATAGAGGAATGATATACTAAGGTCTTGCTTTTTAAAGATGTATAAAGAGGAGGCCAGTCTGTTCCCAAATATCTCTTTAGCTGCCTTCAGGTCATGTAATCACTGCACCTGTGGTTAAGGTATCCAGTTTCTAGGATTCCTTTGTTAAAATATTATTATTAACTGGCAAAGTTAGTACTTTCACTTACTAGAAAACATTATACTAGTATTAATGTGTGTGTGTGTTTTTAAGAAGGACAAAATAGTTTAATGGAAAGCATATTAGACTAAAGCCAAGAAACCTGGGTTCAAATTGTGACTCTAATTCTGATAGTGTGACCTTGGATGAATTATTTAACACTTGTGAATTTCAGTTTTGTCATCTAAGTAATGGCTATAATAATAATTTCACTACATGTCAAAATTTTTGCCAGGAAAGTACTTTGAAAAGCATTATTAAAATATGAGTTATTATCCACAGCAGAAGATGGGGCACATATAATAGGCTATTAATTAAATTAATTAGCTTGGATAGAATATGTCCTGAAAAGATGAGAATAAGATCCATACAGGCCAGGTCAAAGTAGGATATTGTAATGGAGGACCTGGATGGCAAGGATAGTCAATACAATTGATCAATTATATGTGAAGGCAAAAATAAAATTTGATGAGAAGTTGCCAAAGATCTGTTGTCAAAAGGTATGATAGGTGGGAATGTGAAGAGGATGATAAAAAACAGCCCAGCTGCCATCTCCTACAAGAACCTTTTCCTAAATTTCCATTAGAATTATTGCTTACAGTAAAAAATTCTTATTGTTTTCATTGGATCTTTCCTTATACATGTAAAGTAAGGACTTTGATTTTTGATGCACAGAGTTGTGAATCTTCTTTTCCAGGCCAGTGGAGTTGAGTTTGCTCAGGAATGTACTGTCTTTCTTATATTCTAAGGCAAGACATGCATTATTTTTGAAGGGTTCAAGGCCTTGGCTGGAGGAGCTCAGGCAATGACCAAATACAAGAATGCATACTTCTACAGATTGTCAGTCAGGCAGCTGTAGAGAGCAAAGAAATGAGAAAGGAATTCTCGGACTGAAAACTAAAAAGGAATTAACATTCAGGGAAGAAAATATGACCTCACCATGGAAGCCAGCCACAATAAGAGGCTACTCCTTCAACAAGGCCTTCAGGTTCACTTGATAAATTTGGAACCGGGTCTATGTCCAAGATTATGAATTGTTGGGAATGATTCCTGAGGGTAGGGTAGAAGAAGAGCTCAATACAGTGCAGTTGTTCTGTTGTGTGTCATTATTACTACCTTAATTGTTCTCTTTGTGTTTTGTGAGTCTCTATTTTTATAGGATGATAGGAAAGCAGAGAGAGGCTCTTAGACACGAACCAAATTTCTACTGTTCCCATGAGAAGCTCTTGATAAGGGCATGGGACAAAAAAAAATCTTTTTATGAAGTGAGAGTAATGCTTCTCTTCCCGCTCTTCTTCCTAGCACCTCACCCTAATGAACCTTATCCATTTAGAACTCAGAGCTTAGACTCAAGAACAGGTTGAACATGCATAAATTATGTTATATAGTGAGATTGCTTATGGGGTAAAAAAAAAAAGGAAAAAGGAAGGAGAGAAATAAGAGTTCTAGCTGCAGCCCTATAGAATACAAAACTCAAGATCCACTTAAAAAATTCATAGGCATCTATAGCTCATTTACTTTTCCTAACATTCAGCCTCCAGCATCTCATTCATTATCCATTTAAAAATCAATGCAATTCTTACCACATTGTGTTTTGAATAAAATTCCAGGTTCCATGTCTTTACCATTCTCATTTGTGATCTTGGGAGTTCTTTTGTGATATTTTGTTTTTGGGAACCAAGTTCTCATTTTTAACTTCTCATATTTCTCTCTTCTTTTAATAATAGAGCAAAAGGTATTTTCGCCACCAACAGCAATCAACAATATTGATAACAACAATTTTATAATGTTTCCTTTTTTCTTACTTTATTTTTAATTTAACAACTTTATACTGCACATTAATCATGACAACTGTACTTAGCAGGTAGTGTTAGTATTATTATTATAAACCATACCATGTTTTGTAAATGATAAAACTCAGGCAACAAATATTGAGTGATTTGGCTAGATTTATTGGTAAAGATCATAATAAAAGTTCAAACTCATGTATTATCTGGCACTGTACTCACAATCTTGTACTAAGTATCTCTCATGGATCAATTGTTCTTTTTTTATTAATACTTTTTATTTGCAAAACATATGTATGGGTAATTCCTAAACATTAACCATTACAAAGCTTTCTGTTACAAATTTTTCCCCCCTACTCCTCATCCCACCCCTAGATGACAGGATATCCACTACATGATAATTATGTTAGAATACTTAAGAAATCAAATATATGTATAGTTATTGCATCATTTTTGTGCAGGAGAAATCATATCTACAAGAAAGAATAATCTGATAAAGGAAATACAATGCAAGAAAACCTCAATAGAGAACATGAAAATGTTATGTTGTGGTCCACATTTCACATCCCTCTCTCTGGGTGTATATGGCTCTCTTCACTGAACAATTGGAACTGGTTTGAAGCATTTCATTGTTGAAGAGAGTCATGTCCATTAGAACTGATCCTCATATAGTATTGTTGTTGCCATGAATAATGATCTCCTGGTTCTGCTCACTTCACTGAGCATTAGTTCATGCAAGTCTCTCCAGGTCTCTCTGAAATCATCCTGCTGGTCATTTCTTACAGAGCAATAATATTCCATAACATTCATATACCATAATTTATTCAGCCACTCTCCAATTGATGGGCATCCATTCAGTTTCCAGTTTCTAGCCACTACAAAAAGAGCTGCCAAAAACATTCTTGCACATCCTTTCCTTCTTTTATGATTTCTTTGGGATATAAGCCCAATAGAAACAATGCTGGGTCAAAGGGTATGCATAGTTTGATAACTTTTTGAGCATAGCTCCAAATTGCTCTCCAGAACAGCTGGATCCGTTCATAGCTCCACCAACAATGCATCAGTGTCCCAGTCTTCCCACATCCCCTACAACATTCATCTTTATCTTTTCCTGTCATTATAGCCAATCTGACAGGTGTGGAGTGGTACCTCAGAATTGTCTTAATTTGCATTTCTCTGATCAATAGTGATTTGGAGCACCTTTTCATATGATTATAAATAGTTTTAATTTCATCATCTGAAAATTGTCTGTTCATATCCTTTGACCATTTATCAATTGGAGAATGGCTTGAATTCTTATAAATATGAGACAATTCTCTATATATCTTAGAGATGAGACCTTTATCAGAACTCTTAAATGTAAAGATGATTTCCGAATTTGATGCTTCCCTCCTAATCTTGTCTGCATTAGTTTTGTTTGTATAGAAACTTTTTAACTTAATATAATAAAAATTATCTATCAGGTGTTCAATTAAGAGGTCCAGATCTTCTTTGGACATAAATTTATTCCATCTCCACAGGTCTGAGAGGTAAAATATCCTATGTTCCTCTAATTTGGTTATAATATCACTCTTTATATCTAGATCATGAACCCATTTAGATGTTATCTTGGTGTGCAGTGTTAGGTGTGGGTCCAGCCTTAATTTCTTCCACACTAGTTTCCAATTTTCCCAGCAGTTTTTGCCGAATAGTGAATACTTATCCCAAAAGCTGGGGTCTTTGGGTTTATCAAACACTAAATTGCTAACATTATTACCTAGCTTGTCCTGATGTCCTATCCTATGCCACTGATCGACAGCTCTATTTCTTAGCCAGTATCAAATGGTTTTGATGACTGCTGCTTTATAACATAGTTTTAGATCTGGTACAGCAAGGCCACCTTCATCTGTCTTTTTTTTCATTGATTCCCTTGAAATTCTTGACCTTTTTGTTCTTCCAAATGAACTTTGCTACTATTTTTTCTAGATCTGTAAAATAATTTCTTGGGAGTTTGATTGGTGTGGCGCTAAATAAGTAAATTAGTTTGGGTAGTATTGTCATTTTTATTATATTCGCTTGGGCTACCCATGAGCACTTAATGTTTTTCCAATTGACTAAGTCTGATTTTATTTGTGTGGAAAGTGTTTTGTAGTTTAGTTCATATAGTTTCTGACTTTTTCTTGGCAGAGAGATTCCAAAATATTTTATCCTATCATCCGTGATTCTGAATGGAATTTCTTTTTCTATCTCTTGCTGCTGAACTTTGTTGGTAATATATAAGAATGCTGATGATTTATGTGGATTTATTTTGAATCCTGCAACTTTACTCAAGTTGTGAATTGTTTCTAGTAGTTTTTTAGTTGAGTCTCTAGGGTTCTCTAAGTATAGCATCATGTCATCTGCAAAGAGTGATAATTTGGTTTCTTCATTACCTACTCTAATTGCTTTTATCTCTTTTTCTTCTCTTATTGCCAAAGCTAACATTTCTAATACAATATTAAATAGTAATGGTGACAGTGGGCAGCCTTGTTTCACTCCTGATCTTATTTGGAATGGTTCTAGTTTGTCTCCATTACATATGATGCTTGCTGATGGTTTAAGTAGATGCTCCTAATCATTTTAAGGAAAAGCCCATT
>JAJPUD010002136.1:0-31368 GCA_023553655.1 Myrmecobius fasciatus
AAAAAAGAAGTGAACACAGCATGTGTTATTTTATCTTCAATCTCCATAGTTCTCTTTCTGCATGCAGATAGTGTTTTCTACCCAAAGTTTATTGGAATTTCCTTGGATCACTGAAGCACTGAAATGAACCAAGTCTTTCATAGTTGATCATCACATAATCTTGCTATTACTCTATACAATGTATTCCTGTTTCTGCTTGTTTTGCTCAGCATCGGTTCAGGTAAATCTTTCTAAAGATTTTCTAAAAGCCTTTCTAAAATCAGCTTGTTCATCATTTTTTATAGAACAATAATATTCCATTACCTTCATATACCACAACATCTTCAGCCATTTCCCAATTGATGGGCATCTACCTATTTTCTATTTTTTTTGCTACCACAAAAAGAGCTGTTACAAATATTTTTGCACATGTGGGTTCTTTTCCCTTCTTCATAATTTCATGGAATACAGACCCAGTAGTGGCACTGCCCAGTTTTATAGCCTTTTGGGCACAGTTCTGAATTGCTTTACAGAATGGTTGGATCATTTCATAGTTCCACCAACAATACATCAGTGTCCCAGTTTTCCCCCAATCAACATTTTTCATTATCTTTTCCTGTCGTTTTAGCCAATTTGAGAGGTGTGAGGTGGTCCCTCAGAGTTGTTTTAATGTGCATTTCTCTAATCAATAGTGATTTGGAGCATTTTCTCATATTAATATAAATGGCTTTAATTTAATTTTAAAAATTGTCTATTCATATCCTTTGACCATTTATCAGTGGGGGAATGATTTATATTCTTATAAATTTGATACAGTTCTTTATATGTTTTAGAGATGAGACCTTTATCAGAAACATTGACTGTAAAATTTTGTTCCCAGTTTTGTATTTCCCTTTTAATCTAGTTTGTGTTGGTTTTGTTTGTGCAAAACCTTTTTAATTTAATGTAATTAAAGCTGTCCATTTTGCATTTCATAATGTTTTCTAGTTATTTGGTTATAAATTCCTCCTTTCTCCAAAGATTTGATAGGTAAATTATCCCTTGCTCTTCTAATTTGCTTATGGCATTTTATGCCCAAATCATGTAACCATTTTTTTTTTTTTACTGAGGCAATTAGGGTTAAGTGACTTGCCCAGGATCACATAGCTAGGACATATTAAGTGTCTGAGACCAGATTTGAACTCAGGTTCTCCTGACTTCAGGGCTGGTGCTCTATCCACTGTGCCACCCAGCTGCCCCATCATGTAACCATTTTAACTTTATTTTGTATGGGGTATGAGATGTAGGTCTGTGCTAAGTTTTTGACATATAATTTTCCAGTTTTCCTAGCAATTTCTGTGAAATAGTAAGTTGTTACCCCAGAAGCTAGGAAACATGCTATTTTTCTAACTGAAAAATACTTCTAAGGTCTACCTCTCTCTCTCTTTCCCACAGAGAGGGAGAACTCTAAGCAGAAAAGTTATTTTCTGCTCCTGTAGTCAGAAGTTCTTGGTGCAACTACTCTATATTCAATAAATAGCCTCCCTTTTGCTTTGTTGTCCTTTATTATTGTATAGTTCCCCTTTACATAAAATAAATTCTATAGCCATCAGCCCTTTTTGAATATCTATGTAAGCAATGCAGAAAGAGATTGGAGAAACCAGTTAGTCTCAGAAAAGCGGGAGATACATCCAGTCTCTAATGAGAAGCTAATGGAGAGGCAGCGAAGCAATAATTTTTAACATCCCAACCCTTATGAGTAACAAATCTTTTGGGGCACTCTGTGATCACATCCATTAGCCAGTTTGAAGTCATTTATAGGTCTGTAAGTAAAAAGAGATTAATATACAGAAAAATTTTAATAGCAATATCCTAGGCTAAGCAACTTGGTGCATATGAGTTATCCTAGGATGGAGCAGGGAAAAAGATTTGTCTTTCTTGGGGATCACATGAATCCTTCTTGATTCCTTTGCTGGTATATGTGTTGCCTTTTCTATCCTACCTCCCCTTTCAGAAACTTACTGGAAGATGAGGATATTTACAGAAGGAGGGACTCCCTCATTCCCTTCACTCATTACCATCCTTTTTTACACGTCTACACCAGAATCTTATACATGTTCACTGTACTCCATAAAAAGCATCTTGTCCCCTTCAACTCAGCCCCATTCCCTACACCCCAACCAGGTTACATGTAGAGGCTACCATTCCCTGGAGTTTTATCATTCTCCAAGGCAGGGGAGATCCAAAGTCTTTTTATATGTAGGGGCAAACCTGATTGCTTCACATATATTTAGACATGGATGAAGTTTAAACACACACACACACACACACACACACACACAAATTCAGAAACATTTAAAAGAGTCTGTCAAAGCCCCATGCATGATTAGTCATTTGTTATAATGTTGTTCAGATCTGATTATTATCTCTTTCCTCTTCTTCAGTCTCCACAGCTGCATGAGTAGTGGAGCCTAAGGGATGGGGGTGGGGGACAACCCAATAAGAGGGTGGGTTTTTCCCATCATTGACCCATTGTTTCCCCATTTCTGTATTACTGTCTCAGTGTCTATATTTTCACTTTCAGAAACAAACCGTTGAGGCAGTTTTCAGGTTATTCCTCCCTTGCGCTGTCCATCTCCATTCTCATGACTGACAGTTCCCTCTGATTCTTGAGTACTGCCTACAATAATTTCTTCCACTCTAGGAGTTCTTCTCCAAAGCAACAGAGGCTCTTTGAGGGCAGGAATTATTTTTCTCTCTTTTTTCTAAGTACCTAGGCTTTTAAAAAATGCTTGAAGGTTGATTGATTGATTGGACTTGAGAACTTGGAATAGGGCATTTCGGGGCCAACTCTACAATCCTGGACCTCTTTGAATAGGGATTAGTGAGGAACCAGAGCAGCAATTTTAATTGAGGACATTGATTTCATTATCTACAAAATGAAAAATGGTTTAGAGATAATCTCTAAATTTCCTTCAAGCTCTACCATTCATTCATCCATAAGGGAGGAACGTGACCAAAATGGGAGATGGGAAAGGAAAGAGTCCTAAGCAGAATTGCTAGTGGCAGCTAGAAGGGGAACCACTTGATCCTTGGTCTTCCAAATACTCACAAGGGGCCAAATGGTTGAAAGATTCTAGTCCTGCATCCTTAAGAATCTGACCTGGGTATTCTGGGTGCTGGCAAACACAAAACTGCCATACAGTCAGTCACCAGCACCTTTGATTGAGCACCTTCTGTATACATAGTCCTGTGGGAAGGACCATAATGAAGAATGGGAAATATGATTCTTTGGGGGAAATCTTGTTCTGATAACACAATTCTAGGGAGTTAAGTGGAGGAAGAATAGTCTCTATCTTTGGGACTTGGGTTGGAGAAACATAGATATTCCCTTGGAGACCCTCCAGTCTAATGACATAGTCCCTATAAGTCCCTAGAGAATGAACCTGTCAATTTGCTGGAGAGAGATACAGCTTAGAGTCCCCAAGTGCTCAGAGAATATAGAATAGAAAGCATTGGTGGGCAGGGGTGGAGTTGTCACAGTA
The DNA here is from genome assembly GCA_023553655.1 of Myrmecobius fasciatus. Lineage (NCBI taxonomy): Eukaryota > Metazoa > Chordata > Mammalia > Dasyuromorphia > Myrmecobiidae > Myrmecobius > Myrmecobius fasciatus. The sequence continues at coordinate 3,504 of JAJPUD010002136.1, forward strand.
GGGAAAACTGGAGTTAACCAAGGACAGTTTCCTGGAGGAAATGATCCTGTGAAATCTACTCCATTTCCAAGCCTCAGTTTCCCTTTCTCCTGCCTTTGGCCCCTCTCCTCTGACCCTGACCCCCAACTTCTTCTTTCCTTGTGCCCTATCTTTCTATGACTAATACCATCCTGTTTCTATTTTTGAGCTGACCCCACCTTTCGCTTTACTGACTCCAGCTGGGGGGGGAGTGTTAATTTCTTATATCTTCCTCTTTTGTAGTAAAAATCGTTGGTAAAGAGCTCTGCAGTGTGATATGTTCTCAATAGGGAGTGGGCAGAGAGCCTCAGAGGGACTGAGGGGAGCGGACATAAGGGGACCAAGGAATCAGATAAGGAGAAGGGGCAGAGAGCAAAAGGGAGACAGAAGGGGAACGAGGGAAAAGAGGAAGGGATCCTAAGGACCTCAGGACCATGGCTGAGTCCATCACCTATGCAGACCTGCGCTTTGTGAAATCCCCTCTGAAGAAGAGCCTTTCAGCTAGGCAGAAGCAGGGTAAGAGCCCTTGAAACTTTCCAGCCTTGATACCAGCCCCTACTCTGACCTCCAAACTCTAGGGATTCTCTCCTCCCGGAAGCCCCTTCTCTTCTGAACCTATGCCCTCCAGTGAATTTTCCTTCTCTGACATCCTTTCCCTATTCCCCTTCACATAGACACCATCTCCCTGTAGTCCATCATCCCTGACCGACACCATTTTCCTACAATCCATCTTCCTTCACATAGTTCGTTCTCCATTATCTCCATGCAGCCCATAAATGTTTATTGACTGATCCTCCTGCTCTGACTCCCTTGAACTTCATCCTGGTCGCTAATTTACCTAGTTCCCCACTAACTTATCCTATCAATCCCTGAATCCCCCCAATACACACACTGGATGACTCTATTTCTCCAGTGACTGACTCTGCCATGAAGACACCACACACTTAAATGATCCCCCTCCACAGTGATTCTATGCCTCATTGGCTCCAACTCCCAATGACTTTTCCCATAGGCTGTCCCTACTTTTCTAACCTATCTCTCACCTCTATGCAATTGCCTCATCTTTCCAATCACTTATTACTTTTCTTGCACTGGTCCCATCCCCTAAATCTTATTGACTCCATTATTATCTCTGATTGATCTAACTCCTCAATGACGCAGTTCTACACACTGACCCCATCCCTATCTCCTTATCTCCCTCCTCCCTTCTCCAGACCCTGAGGTGGATGAGGATGGGGAGCTCACCTATGAAAATGTGCAAGTGCCTTCAGTCAAGGATGTGTTCCCAAGCCCAGATCAACCTGGTCGTGGGGGACAAACAGGTGGGTGCTCCAGGAGATTTTTGAGGCAACTGCATATTGATAACATGTAGGGTTAGACTGGAGGAGTGATCCCCCTAGAATGGGGTCCCTAGGATCTTTGGGAAGAGAAGAGAGGATCCTGGATGTCCCTGGGGAAGATGGAATTAAGGCCAAAGGAGATGGATGTGCCCCTGGGGAAATGGACCACCCGAGGGAGAAGTTAGAGAGATGGGGGGGATATTCAAAAATAGAGGGACAGCCATGGGAGGATAGTTTGAAGATGGATTTACTCTTCTATCTCCAGGTGGGGAAAAGACAGAAAAGTTAGTTGCTGTACCTTATTCATTGACATCACCAATTGCCAAGAGGATTTTGCCCTGTAAGTAATAATCACCAGGCACTCTGAGTCTGTGGGTGGGATTGCTTTGGGGATAGGGAAATCCTGAAATGGAAAGAGTTGGGGCAGAGGATGGAGAGAAGATAACTTTAAAAGAAAGAGAGGGGCAGGAAAAAAGGGACACTGAGGCCTAGAAATGCAGGACATTGAGCCTCAGGAGAGGATTTCTAGGACTGATGTTTCTAGCACTCTTCTAGGACCATACTTAGGGCAGGCACAGTTGGAACACATACCCCAGACTCTGCACTCTACCAGTGTTGTTCCAGGGAGCCATCATTGACCTCATCCCCTAGATGACAAGCCATCTATGTTATACATGTTAAAATATATGTTAAATCCAATATATGTAAACATATTTATACAATTATCTCGTTGCACAAGAAAAATCATATCAAAAAGAAAAGTAAATGAATAAGAACAAACAAAATGCAAGCAAACAACAACAAAAAGAATGAGAATGTTAAGTTGTGTACCACACTCAGTTCTCACAGTCCTCTCTCTGGGTGTAGATGGCTCTAAGGTGATTTTTTTTAAATTAAAGCTTTTTATTTATAATACATATGCTTGGGTAATTTTTCAACATTGACCTTTGCAAAACTTTCTGTTCCAAATTTTTCCCTCCTTCTCCCCACCCCGTCCCCTAGATGGCAAATAGTTAAGGTGACATTTTCTACAAGTCATTTGTGGACTAATGCTTCCATAAATCTAATGGTTCTCTCAATAGCAAATCCCCAATAGCTTAAAATATAACTTTCAACATATAAACAATGATCTCCCCAAATCTCACAAGGCAAATTATATGTTAAACTCCTATTTATTTAGTGAGACTCATAGATTGCCTTGGATAATCCAAGCCAATTCAGTGAGATTTTTCTCTTCTCCCTTTTCTAAAAAACCTTTTACTCCATTAATATTCAGTGTAATAGAGAGACTTCAATAGACTTTATTGACATAACTGTTGAGCTCACTTCATGGCTTGGCATTTAACTGATTAGGTCCCAAATGAAGTGGTGCTTCTCATGAACTAAACTACTCATAACTGTCCCTTTTTCTCCTATATGACAGACTGATTTACTATCCCAACTTTTCTGCCCTCAGGCCCTATGACCTGGACACCATACATTCTCCTGAGCCTGCTGGGCACCTGTTTGCTGTTGGGCATCACTACTATTAGTCTAGGCGTTCAATGTGAGTATGGTCCCCTCTTGCTAAGTAGCTTTTAAATATCTAATTCTTTTCCTTTCAATTATCAAATATTCTCTCTTTTTCCTCCCTCTCTCTTCCCTCAACCTCTATCAAAACAAAACACTGAAACACTTATGCATTGTCAAGCAAAACAGATTTCCATTTTGGCTATGCCCAAAAATGTACATCTCATTCTGTATCATGAGTCCATCACTTGTCTACTAGAGGTTGGCAGCATTCTTCCTCATCAGTCTCTGGAATCAGAATTGATCACTGTATTGATTAGAAGTCTCAGTTATTTCAAAGTTGTTTCTTTTGACAGTGTTGTAATAAATTGTTCTCTTGGTTCTATTCATTCTACTCTCTTGTAACTTATTTTCATGGTCGCCCCAGATGGGGATGGGGAGCTGTTTGGGCAGGGAGGCAAGACCTTTCATTGCAATATCTCTAGCAGCAGCACTCTACCTCTCTGGAGACAGATCCCTCTGCCTGAATCACCAACCACCTCTAGCTTTCACTCTTCTTTCTTGGGAAAGCTCCAAATGTTCCTTGTCACTAGACTGTGAGCTCCATTGTGTTAAAAGTCTATCTTGTTCTGGTCTCCTCTCCCCCTCTCTGGTCAGTATAGTATATAAGTTTATAAGCTTCCAGTATAAACTGATAATGGCAGCAAACAAGATTGCAAAGGACAGCCTAGGAGCTGTCATGTACAGACTGCCCCAAAGATCAAAGGAACATAATTTGCAAATTGTATCATACCTTAATCAAAAATTACATGCTACTAATAGGTGCTGAATTAGGGGAAACCATCTAGGCTTTGCTGTCTGGGCCTTTGGTTCCGATATATAAATCTCAGATAATTTCTAGGCATCTAGATCTGCTCTTAAGATCAGCAGAACATTAGTACTGCTAATTTTGAAAAGATGTGAATATATGGATTTTAAAATTTTATTGACCACTTTGAGGTGATTTGGATATGTTAGTGAACTAACCCCAAGAGTCTTTCTTCCCCCACCAAGCATTTTTCCAGCTCCATCATGTCCATGATGCCTAAAGCTCCCAACTTGAATCCATGGTCATATGTTACTCTCTGTGACTTTTCCCCTTCCCATACTCTTCTCCCTGCTGCCTGCCTCTACATTCTCTCTCCCCACTTTCACCACTTGTCTCTACTTTCTGTGCCATTTGCCACTATACCTACCTTCTGTGCCTTACTGCCTGCTGCCATTGTGATCTTTCCTGATGGGTACCCAAAGAATCAAGTGTTCCTGCTCCATTTCATAATTCCATCAATTCATTAGCAATTTATCTAGAAAGGTAGGGGCCATGTGTTGGCTAAACCACATATATTCCTCAGTACCCAGCATGATGCTCTATATATTATATTACATTATATCATATCATATATAATATAATATAACGTAAGACATTATGTATTGCTATATATTGTAGCAAGTACCACATATTATTGGTCCCTGCAGCTCTCTGCTTTCCCAGAGCTACCTCTTTCTTGAAACTTTAGCTCGAGTCTTACGTGAATTGATGCTAAGGGAAGTGAGTAGAACTAGGAGAACATTGTACATAGACACAAGAAGATTATATGATGATCACTTTTGACGGACGTGGCTCTTCAACAGTGAGGTGATTCAGGTCAATTGCAATGGTCTTGTGATGAAGAGAGCCATGAGTACCCAGAGAGAGGACTGTGGGGACTGAGTATGGATCACAACATAGCATTTTCACTCTTTTTGTTGTTTACTCGCATTTTGTTTTCTTTCTCATTTTTTCTTTTTTTGATCTGATTTTTCTTGCGCAGCATGATAATTGTGGAAATATGTATAGAAGAATTGCACATGTTTATCATATATTGGATTACTTGTCATCTAAGGGAGGAGGTAGGGGAAGGGAGAGAAAAAATTTGGAATACAAGGTTTTGCAAGGGTGAATATTGAAAATGATCTATTTGTATGTTTTGAAAATAAAAAGTTTTAATTAAAAAACACAAAACATTCCAAGACTTTAACTCAAGCCCCCATCTTTTTTTTTATTCAAAAAATAGCTGATTGGACAATAGAGCCAGGAGAAAGAGTATATTTGTAAAATTTTTGAGTTCCAACTTTTGTTTCTTCCTCTCCTTTACTTTCCTCTTCCCCAAGCAAACAATAAGATATACACATACAATTGTTAACATATTTCCATATGAGTCATGTTAAAACCCTATTATTAAACCCACAAGAACTTTGTAACCTAACTTTGGTGAGACAAGTAGCTGAAAGAGTACAGTTGTCCTGAAGTTTGCAAGAAATAGAGAAAAATGATAAATACCCATAAGGTTGGAGAAACCATGGGTTTGACTTTTCTCACTATTCTTGTTTTTCTGTGTCCAAAAGATATGCAGCTATCTCACCAACTCAATAACATCAATCAAGTCCTGGAAGTCACCAATGGTAGCCTGAGACAGCAACTCCATATGGGGGCTGTCCAGTTGTCAAGTAAGGAAAAGGATCTGCAGGTTACCAGGGAAGACCTGGCCCAGACTCAGAAGAAACTGAAGGTAGAAAAGGATCAGCATGGAGCTACTGAAAACTTCCTGCTGACTTGCAGGTTGGAATGGAATAAAACAAAACTGAGCCTGGAGAACAATAGAGAAGAGAAGAGGAACCTGGAAGAAAAGCTGAAAACCTTGCAGAATGGGCTGAAGCAAGTCCAGCCCCTTTTCAATTGCTCATTCCAAAGTAGTAGTATAGGATTTGGTAGAAGAGAAGGTTGGTGGTGGGAAGGAGAGGTTGGTGGTGGGGTTGATCAGGGACCAACAAGTCAGCTGCGGACAACATATGGGGAGACAGAAAGCATGGTGCAGTGCTAAAAGCAGAGTAGAAAGGATAATTCTTCTTGAATCTCAATCTCAGAATATCTTTGATGTCTCCCATATGCATTCATTTAACATCTGAGCATCTTATATGCAATATACTTTGCTAAGCACTGGGGGAACATAAGGATGCATGACATGGTCTTTGCCTTTCTAAGAGTTAAAGTTTAGAAGTGAGAAAAAGGGCATGTAGATGGATTACTTAGAACAGGGCAGAGTGTTGATAAATGTCACATGGGTGGAATAGACTGGTACCATGGGACTCCTGAAGAAGAGAGCATTTCTAGCTATCAACCAATTTCTCAATCTTGATGATTCTGTCCCAGAACCATTCCCTGTTCTTGGAATTTTCCTTGTCTTCACCATTCTCACTGGGTGGACTTTGGTAGACACTCAGAAAGGAGAGGAAGAGTTTTCCATCCAGCTTATATGGAAGTTGAGTAACAAAGTCTACTTGGTGAGGACACCTGTCTGACTGTAGAGTTGAGGTGATAAGGAGTGACATGCAATGGAGAGGGAAACCTGGGTTGGGATCCCAGGAAATCTCTACCCCCTTTGACCTCTGGAACCTTGGGTGAGGCTTTGCCACTCTGGAATTTAGCTTCTCCCATTTCTAGCAGGATTCTACTCAAAAGATTCAATTATCAAAGCTATAAACCCATCCCCAACCAGTGCATGAGGTCAAATCTAGACTCTCAAACTTGCTAGCTATGTGACCCTAGGCAAGTCACCCTCTCTGAGCCTCAGTTTCCTCAACTGTAAAATGGGGATAATAATACCATCTATCTCTCAGGGTGGTTTTGAGGATCAAGTGAGATAAAATTTATAAGATTCGTAAATTGGGATAGAACACGTGACTGTCTTCTGAAAAGTATAAATACTTATTCAGATATAAAGATGATATCCAGAGAAAAGGGGAGAGGGAAAAAACAGCAAACGCCATATGAACTAGAAGTTGAAGAAGCTAAGATGTAACCTTGAGAACCGTATCTCCACTACCTAATCAGATATAGAAAAGAACCATTGTGGGAGGATGGGTGTGAGTAGGAGGATTGAAGAAAAGAAAGGAGGAAGGGAAGCAGCATTTTATTAAACACCTCCTATAATTGAGGCACTAGGCTAAGGGCTTTACAAATATTTCGTTTTATCCTCCTCTCTTGGAGGTAGGTGCTATTGAGGAAATGGAGATTCAATGACTTGCTCAGTCACACAGCTGAAGACAGATTTAAACTCAAGGTCAAGGTGCAGAGGTTTCTCCATTGAGCCCCGTAGATGCCCATGTCATAGAATACTAAGGAATCACATTCAACCTAAACCAGTGCTGTGATTTCCTTCCTAGGCCAGGAGTGGAAACATTTTTACCAGTTCCAAGAATACTGCTGTCCCTTGGGGTGGACATTATTTAAGAAGAAATGCCTGTACGTCTCAAGCTGTCAGAAGACTTGGAAAGAGAGTAACTCATTTTGTCAATCTCTGTCTTCAAGGCTACTCGATCTGGATTTATCGGAAGGAAGAATAACTGTAAGAGTTCCTTCATTTTTTCTAAGCTTCACATAGGTTTTCTGATCCCCTAGCAGAGGAGGAGTATTGGTAAAATGGATAATGTACTATCAGAGTTTTCTCTTCAGCTCTATGACCTCTCTGGAGTGACTGGCAGTGGCGATAGGGGTTCTTGGTTGTCACAGGATTCATGTGTTCCTTTTCCCTCTGTCCCTCCTAAATCTTATGAGCTATAGTCATGGGAGACTGATAAAACCCAATGAGCTGGCTCCCCTTCTTGGCAGAGGGCTGATGAGTGTCCTTTCCTAGCTAGATCAGCCTATTGTGGGGCTCCCCCAGGGTTTTCTAGATTGTGTTTGAAAGAAGCAGGGATGAACCACTGGGAGGGGTGAGATGGTGGGAAGGTCTCAGCCACCTTTTGTGCTGGTATCATAAAGTCACAGCTCCCCTGACTCACAGCCCTCCTCAAGGTGTCTTCATTCTCCCATTAACTTTATCTTTCCCTTTGGACTTCTTCCACAAGCAGATCTACTCTGACCTTCAAGGGATAAAGGCGATATTTAAACAAAAAAATATAATGCCTTATGGTTTCTGGGTCCAGCATTTGCAAATGAATCACAAACAAATTAGAGATCGGTGAGTTGACCATAGTGATGGTAAACATGTGCCCCTACCAGTTGTCCTCTCTACCAAATTCTTTTACTTCAATATCAGTGATATATGGCTTTGACCATAACTCTCTGAAGAATGGGGGGAAGTTGAACCACCAAGACTAAGTGAACTGGCTCAGGAGATCCTAAGCAGGAGGAAAAAGAACCCAGGCATCCTAACTATATCTGATCAAATCCCCCCCCCCAATGTGGGTGACCACAGGATCCCCTCAGGGTAGCGTAGGCATGATGAACCCTGCCAGTGAGAAAGCAAAATGGGAATTTCAGAGGTGCCAACTGGAGTGGGCACTCCAAGATCCCCAAACCAGTACTTCTGGTTTCCCAGACTTTTAGTCTGGAATAGCTTAAGCTGATAATTCCCATACTCTCTACCAGTTCCCTCAGTGTGGGGCTATTTGCTCTCTGTTGACCTTCAAGGACCCTGTAGACCCTGCTGCATCATAGACCTGACCCGGCTGCTTTTTCCTTTTTTTCCATACACCATTTGTAAACCTCTCCTTCCCCCCATCTCCCCTTCAAACACTTGATCTGAGCTTGGGCTATTGTTGGGGGCAGCGGAAGGGTTAAGGGGTGGAATAAGGGAATTTGGGGTGGAAAATGGATAGAACTTGACCCAGCTCCATTTCATTGCTCCCCCAAAAAAGGTGTCCAATGATTAGAATTTCCTACTTGTCTTCTGAAACATGTAGTGAGAGTTTGTCTTTCATCTGTGAGAAACAAGCCACTGAACGTCCTGTTGGGATGGAGAACTTCTTTCAATGAGCTGGGTAAGTATAGGGAGCAGCTCCAGAGGGATACTTAATTAGTTGGGAGTTACATGACAGACCACTGCCTTGCCCCCCTTTCCTCAGAGGAGGGACTTAGCATCACCAAAGTTCTAATACCAGCTCTTACCAGGGTTGTGAGATTGCTGGGAGCATGTGTATTTTGGGGGTACAGTGAAGGTCCAAGACCAGAGCTATAGGTAACCTTTGGGACAGCCAGCCAGAGTAGACGGAACTCTTGGTTGCTCTTGTAGGGAAAAGGGCTGAGTTTTACATATTTCCCCAGCTCAGGAAATTGTGGGGGAGGTGGCCAGGCACCGGAGTGGGGTCTCACTAGAAATCTACTCTTTCAGACCTTGTCACTCAATCTCCTTCCTCTCCCACCTCCCTGTCCCTATTCCAGGTCCAAAGCTTCAGCATTATTCATCATCTCAAGCCCTCGGGGCCTCTGCAGTCAAGGGCCTCCGATTAAGGGCTGAACAAACACTTCTCTAGTCATTATTCACATCTGATCCCGTCCTCCATTTCCAGTCTTGTTTAAGAAAGATTGGACCACTTCTGGGAAGAGGGGGACCAGCCTCGAGGAGGGGGATTTGGATTCTAGCATCTTCCCTGAAGCCCCTGGCCCACTCTTGGGCCTCCGTGAGTGGTATTTACTCTAGGAGGGGGAAGAGAAGGAAAGGGAAGAGGATACATGGGCAGATTGGGTGCGGGCGGCCCGGAGCCAGCCAGGCAGTTTTATTGAAATACTTTTAAATAATTCGTGTGTTAGTCTTGTGTGTCAGCCACACCACATGTGTCCATGTCAGTGACGCTGTGTGGGACCCTGGAGGTCCTGGGGTTTGGCTAAGGAATGCTCTAGCCTTGGAGTCCAAGCTGATTTGGGGAGGGTGTCCTGTGGCTACCAGTTCTGATCCAACCACCACTGCCTAACTGCCCATTCCAGTCTCTTGAACCAAAGCAGGGAGTGGGTTGCTGAGGCTGGCACTGCCCAGGCTCTAACTGCTATATTCAGGGGGTATTCCATAGCCTTCTGCAGACCAAAGTTCAGGGCACAAGGGACAAGCTCTCCCCCAGTCCCTGTTGCTAGGAGCGGGCTCCAGGCAGCTGTAGGCCAGGCGTGGGCGGCTTGGTGTGGTGCCCTCGGTGGCACAGGAGGCTGCCGGCCTCACAGTTCAGGTTGCGGTAGCGGGCCACAGCAGGTGTGGGTCGGGGGCACACAGACAGGAAACTGAAGCTGAAGGGGCCCAGGCAACAGCCGGGGCAGGGCAGCCCCTCGTCAGGGTCCCTGGGGGCCGCGGTGGGGGGGAGACTGGGAGGCTCGGTCCGCTCCAGGGCTGTGGCCTGGGGCAGGCTGCGCTGAGCCCGGCCCCAGGGGTGGCCACCCCAGCCCGGGGGGGAGCTCACTACCACAGGGGAAGGGTTGTTGTTGATCAGGAGTCCGGTGGCGGGTCCTGCCCTGGAAGACCAGAGCTGGGAGGCCGAGGAACAGGTGCTGATGAAATTGTCGTTGACTGCGGCAGGGAAGGGGCAGGGCCGGGGCCCCGGGGGCTCTGTTTCGGGGCTGCTGCCCCCACAGTCCATCCTGTCCTCAGAGAAGGGGCCCACAGGAGGGGGGCCAGGCCCAGGCAGAGCAGTCTCCATGCGGCGAGGCAGCTCCGGAGAGGAGGGCAGGGAGTGGCATCTTCGGGCAGGGGTTCCTGGCAGGGGGCGGGGGTAAGGGAGCTGAACCAGGGGCTCAGGTGTGGTCACCGGAGTTGGGGTGGCAGTGGGCAGGGGCAGCAGAGGGATGGCCCTTCTGCTGGGCGTGTCCAAGAGCTTGATCTTGCCACCCCAAAGGTCTTCCCTCTGGGAGAAGGGGTTGACTCGGGTCTGGGTATCTCCCCAGCAAGGGGACAACCCTGGGGACGGTGGAAGGAATAGGTCAGAGCGGCTGCGAGCCAGCCGGGGGTCGGGGGGCAGTGGCAAGTTCTGAGGAGGAGCAGTAGATGGGCCATCTCTTGGGGCTGACGCTGTGGACAGAGAAAGTGGTGGTCAATGTTTCGAGCCCCAGCTATGACCCTGCTTTTCCAGGGACTTCCCCAACCCTTTCCTGAGCCCTCTCACAAGCTCTCTCCAAATGATCAATGCAAGGGCCCAGGAACCAGCCTTTCTAGAGTAATTTTTCTCACATTTTTCTCTCATCATAAGCTTTAGCTCTGAAGAACCAAAAGTACTCCCTATATCATCAGAGAGGATGGATTGTGTGGGAAGCAAGCAGAAAGGTCCTAAGGGTTCCCCATTATACCCAGGGACTGCCCACCCTTCCTGAGTGACTCTCAGAGTAGGATCACAGATCTAGAACTGAGAGGGAATTTAGAGGTCATCTTCCCTCTAGGATAATTCTTCTCATTCAAGGAAGGAATTAAGGAATCTGAAGCACAACTGGTATCTGAACCTAGATCCTATACTACAATATATTACCCTACCTCCTTTTTCAAAAACATTTTTTAAAATTCTGAATTTAACAAACAATAAATAAAACGGGCACTTCTGTATATAGAACAGAAAAGAGGATGGATTGCATATGAAATTATTGGATCTGTTATGTAAAACTTGCTTTAAAAATAAATAAATGATAAATTCAACAAATAACTTTCAAAGTTGTCCTGTGATTCTAGCCTTGCTGTTCTGTACATTTTAAAACTGTTTCATTCACTTTCCTTTATTTTTGCTACTCCATCCCTTATCTATCTCTCCCCTACTTCTCTCCTTTCTATTTCCAAACTCCCACAATTAGGGGGAGTAGGATGCGGGGAGAGGGGGAGGAAGGAGAAAAAGTCCTCATAACAAATATACTCAGAAACAAGCCTTCACATTGGTCCTCTGTGAAAACTGGTGTCTTATTTTGTATCTTCAGTCCATCACATACTACTTACTCCCACAACAGATAAAATTTCAAAGAGCAAAGTCAGATCCTCCCAGACAGTCAAGAAAAGGAGAGTAGAGCAAAGTTTTACTGCCCTCTGCTCCCCAACTTGTTACTTTGTTTACTTCATATTGATTTTCAGTGACTTATCTGTGACATGCTTGTTTCCCCGGGGAGGAGGGCTCTGGGGCAGGCACTAGGTATCCCTCGTGCCTTTGCATGTCATAGGTGCTTCTTTTAATGAGAGGATTCAAAATTCCTGTTTGCCCATCATGCTGCCTGATGGTCCAGAACCATTAGCATCTTCCTCCATCCCCTGATTGTCCCATACCCTGGGTTGGGGCAGAGGGGGCCGGCTTAACCAGACTCTGGGGCCCAGGCAACTGCTCCAGGATGTGCTCCAGATGCTGTGTGATTTCAGTGAAGGGGGCTCGAGAACTAGGTTCCATCTAGAAAGGAGATGCAGTTTTAATTTCTCATCAAGGGCTCCTTCCCAATGACTCTTTTCTACCCACCAACCCTATAAGCTCTGAGGTTACTGCCAGTAGGTCCTGGCACTAAACCTGGTTAAAGAAGGGAATAATGTGGTACCCTCTGTGAAGCCAAAGGGGTAGTGATTGCCAGTGTATATAAGTGTATGGGGAGAAGGATGTGGGAATTCAAGGGGTTGATGGGAGAAGTAGAGGCTCTTACGCTACAGCAGTGGATGGCCAGGAGGAGGAAGGGTGGGGGGCAATCTTCCCCAACCAGGGCACGGAAAGCAGCAACATCCAGACCAAAATCCTGAAAGAAGAGAAGGATCAAAATCCCTCCCATTGGGGCAGCTAGGTGGCGCAGTGGATAGAGCACCAGCCCTGAAGTCAGGAGGACCTGGGTTCAAATCTAATCTCAGACACTTAACATTCCCTAGCTGTGTGACCCATGGGCAAGTCACTTAACCTCAATTGCCTCAGCAAAAAGCAAAAAAAAAAAAAAAAAAAAATCCCTCCCATTTAGCTTCTCAACCTTCCTTCAACCAAACCCTTTGTGATGGACCCTATCCCTCATTCAGAATCCCCTACCTTCAGGAAGCACTCCCTAGTTTAAAAAAAAAAAAAAAAAAAAAAGATGTGTTGATCTTCCCCTCTCCTCACCCAATAGCACTTACCTCAGTTCGGGGCAAGTAGTCAGGGTCAGCGGGGACTCGAGCAATGAGTTCACACAGGACAATCCCAAAGGCAAAGACATCGGCCTGGGATGTTATTGGGGGAAAAGAGGTTGGAGGGAGAAAAATATGAGATGAGATTAAAAACTCCCTTTTCCTCTGCCAGAAGTATATGGGGATGGGAGGGATTCATGGGGACTATTGGTCTTCTAGTCTGACCTCTGTGATATCTGGAGATCTTCCCCCAAGACAGAACATCAAAGGTTCAAGAATATAGGCTGTGGTTGGGGGCAGGGAGAATATGTCTGATGGGACCAGGGAAATCTTGGGGCTCTGATATCATAATCTCTGAGGAGATCAAAAGTAGTATACTGGGAAGGTGGGCAAAGAAATTACGTATGGGGACCTTAGAAGTCTTTAAGGTGTCTGAGATGATTCTTGGAAAGACTTATGGAGCAGTCTCTGAAAGGTGAAACTCTAAGAAAAAGTCTTTAGAAGGTGAAACTCTTTAAGAGAAAGTCTTTAGGTAGTGGCTAGAAAATCATTCTGAAGCATCTTTGGAGGGTCTAGAAGTGGTGCTGAGGGAGTTCTCATTCATTAAATTCATTGAATTATAATTTAATGCTTAGGGAACACTGTACTAGCTTGGCAGAGGAGATACAAAGTTTAGACTAAGAGATAAGCTCTGCCTACACAGGATCTTATTGTCAAATAAGTTCACACAAGACAACCCCAAAGGTAGACTCCTCTGGTTGGAGGAAAGGACACAAACCACACTTCAGGGAGGTCCTGAGTGATCTTGAAGAACAAGGAGAGTGTTGCTGGGAGTGTCTCACCTTCTCATCATAAAGTTCTCCTCGAAGTACCTCGGGTGCCATCCAGTATGGGGAGCCAACAACAGCCAATGGTTCCTTTCTTGCCCCCTCTCTGCAAATGGGGTAGAGCCCTCTGAGACTTGATTCACTCCACACCCTTTCTTTTAAGTGGCTCTTTCCCACCAAAAAAGGAGTGCCAAGAGCCCCCCCCCCCCAATCCAAATTGATCCTTGGGGAAATAGTTTTGGAGGGCAGAGTTCCATAGGAACAATCTATGGAGGTAGGTATTTCAGCAGGAGGCATTGGGCAGATAAGGTAGCACATAGACAAACACATTTTTGGAACTAAGAATGGTCTTCACTGGGCTGCTATCAAGGGGGGATAGGATTAGCTGACCTACCTGTACACAGGGATCTTTTCTGCCAGCCCAAAGTCACCCACCACCGCTGTAAGGCCCTCCTCTTCCCGACGTACCAGGCAGTTCTGAGATATATACACATTCACATCACCAACCCCACTGCCTCCTTTCATTATACCTTTCTAACAACCCTGTACCTCCATGCCTCCTAAGCCACTGTCCCAGCTCCCAACTCCAACATCTCCCACTGCCTTATCCCAAAGCCAAAGGGCCTACCTTGGAGGTGAGGTCTCGATGGAAAACTCCCTTAGCATGCAGGTAACGCAGGCCTCTTGCAATGTCCAGAGCCAGGCGAAGCCTTACTGGCCAGGTCAGAGGTTCTGGGGAGCTGAGGAGCTGTTCCAGGGTTCCCCCATTAATGTACTGTAGGACACGGGAGTTGTGAGGGCACAGAGAGGTCAGAGGAGGCAGGAGCTCTACTCCAGATCCCTCTCCCTGCTATACTGGGGGATACTGGGAATTCTGCAGGACAAGATGAGTGCCTGAGCAAATTCTTTGTATAGAAGAGTGGAAAAGAAAGGAATAGTAGCCAAGGGGGCACATGAATCCCCAATTCTGCCAGTTGTCTTTACAATACACGGCTTAGTTTTCTTAGCACATTTCTACTTGCAGCTCCTCCTCCCCCTCCCCCCCCCCTTACTGCTTCTGGATCTCCCATTACTCAGATCCCTCCTCACCTCAGTTAGGGCATGCAGTTGCCCCTGATGCACACAGACCCCCATGAACCTGGAGGAAAGATAGGAAGAACAGTAGGGTTAGAAGAGATCTTGCCCCAGTTCTGGTCCTACCTTCTGGAACCCAGCTCTCCGAGCTCACCGCAGGATGTTAGGATGCCGTAGTCGGTTCATGAGTTGCACCTCCCGAAGCGTGTTTCCCCGGTTACTGGGAAGCCGGTTCATCTTCAGCACAAGGATCTGTCCAGACTGTCGGTGACGGACCTGGGGGAATGTGTGTGTGAGGCCGTTTGAACCCCGGGTCAGCCGCTCCCCACTCACACCCCAAAGCCCTCTTTCAGTGGTAACCCTCCCCCCCTTTGGCTCCCACTCCACCCTCTTTTATCCCTGACAGCAGCAGTACACTCTCCCCCTGCCCACCTCCCTCCACCTTCTAGTTTTCTTCTTTTCCCTCCCACCCCACCTCAGTCCCTTGTCCCAGGCCTCACCTTGTACACGTCGGAGAAGAAGCCCGCTCCAATCTTCTCCGCGCAGTGAAAGTCGTCCACCCGGGCTAGGCTGGACACTGCGCTGCGGAGCGCCCGATAGGAGGAGGGGCGGCCCCCACCCCCAGGAGCCGGGGGCCCCTCCCCCCCGGCCTCCCCTGGCCCTTCTCCCGGCCCCGGCCCCGGTCCCGGGCCTCTCAGTGGGGGCCGTTCTCCGGCCATGGCCGGACCGCGCTCTCCTGGTTCACATCGTGGGGGCCCCGGGAATCCGGCAGGGGCCTCTTGGCGTGGCCAGAGGCTCGCAGGAGAGTCGGCGCAGGGGATCCGGCCTGGGGGCGGCGGGGCGGCGTTGGGGCTCGGGGCCCGGAGATCAGGGAGATCTGGGGGATCCCCGGGATCCTGGGTCCGCCCCCGGAGTTGGCAGCTCGGGGCCGGCCCGGCCCAGCCCTCCGCGGTGCTCCGCTCGGCTCCGAGGCTAGGGCCTCGGGCTCGGGCCGGCCCGACAGTTCCCAGGCGCCGAAGTGGCGGGCGGGTTCCCTCCCCCGGGGATTGGCAGGCTCGGAGGCCGCCGCCGTGTTCCCCTTCCTCCGGCTCGGGCTCCGGCTCGGGCTCCGGCTCGGGCTCCGGCTTCGGCTGGGCTCCGGCGCTGCGGCCTGCGGGGGGCGGGGCCCGGCCTTCGCTTAACTCCTTACCGCCCGGAGCATCCCGCCCTTGAGCCTCCTTCCCAGCCTCCTCTCTAGATCTAATCTCCATTCCCTGATGCTGCGGGTACTCCTCTTTGTTCTTGTCTCCTTGCTCTGGTCCAGATCCCCAGAAGTCTGGGGCAGGCGGGCCAGGCTAGTGCGGCTGGACTAGAGACCCGGGGCAAAAAGTGCCAATCTTCCCCCCCCCCCCCCCCCCCCGCTTAAACCTGTGGCTCTCACTGACATGATCCCCTTTGATCTCATAACACCCTAGTAAGGTAGGCATTATTCCCACAATAATATAACTTTCATTTAGGTAGTGAGTACCCTAAGGTTTAACAAAAAGCTTTCCTCACAAAAGCCCAGTGAGGTAGGTAGTGTCAGGGTTATTTGCTTTTTTAAAATAAATACTAATTTATTTGATGTTTTATGACTTGCTTTAAGTTTACAAAACACCCTCTTCAAATGAGGAAAAGAAAACCAGAATTTCAACTCTTCAATTTTTAAAAAAAATTATGAACTTTATAATAAAAATAAACTAGTCAATACACAAGAGATTTGTGTATGAAACTGAAAACTCGTGTAGATTTGTAAAAGTATATGTGAAATTGAACAGGGCAGCTGCAAAATTACTTGGCTTATATTCCTGTCCCCTAATGATTTTCCTTCTGATCCCTTTTTCATTTAAAAAAAAAAAGTTTCATCGATGATCTTTTTCCTTTTTTTTGTTGTTGCATCACTGTCACCACTTTTCCCTTCACCTTCTGACAAATAAATATAAGCAAACCAAATCCAGATATTGGCCAGTGTCTTAAAA
This sequence comes from Myrmecobius fasciatus, assembly GCA_023553655.1. NCBI lineage: Eukaryota > Metazoa > Chordata > Mammalia > Dasyuromorphia > Myrmecobiidae > Myrmecobius > Myrmecobius fasciatus. Next base: position 20,153 of record JAJPUD010002136.1, read on the forward strand.
TGTATGTTTTAGTGTATTCCATTCAATCTCTGCCAAGAGATGGGAAACCTCTTCCAGGATAGCCTCGAGAAGTTTTAATTGATCAGAATTCTGAAGCCCAACCTTCCCATTTTATAGATAACTTGCATTTACATAGTCTTTGTAAAGTTCTACTTATACTAACTAGTGATCCAAGTGCAAGCATAATCATTCTCATTTTAGAGATAAGGATATGGAATTTCTTAAAGAGGTTTAATTGAGCTGCCCAAGACCACAAGCTTGAAAAGCGTCTGAGGTAGAATTAGCATTGTTTCAGTATTTTATGGATGTAGAAACTTTGGTGTGGGGCTAAAATGACTTGTCTAAGGATAGAGTTGGAACAATGACAGAAGCAGGACTCTTTGGAGATTCCTAACCCTGACAGTGACCAAGTCCACTGCACCTCTATGTCAGTCATGCTGAGCTTCATCTACCCTGGTGTAAGTGTAGGGGGAAAGGAGGCTCACTTCCTTTGATAGTGATGATTGAAAATTATGGTCTTTTTTTTTTTTTTTGCAAGTGACTTGCCCAGGGTCACACAACTAGCCAGTGTTAAAGTGTCTTGAGATCAGATTTGAACTCAGATCCTCCTGACTTCAGGGCTGGTGCTCTATCCACTGCACCACCTAACTGCCCCCCCCCTTTTAAAGCACTTACTGGGGAGCCATCATTTTCTTTCACTTTCTTCTGAAGTGGAAAGGAGTGTCAGTGATGGACTTTACATTCATCAAGTAGTTTGAAATGAATAAAAGAGAGGAGGTGGAGAAGCAGATCCCTTCAACTATTTTGGTGTCCGGATCCCACCACTCCAATGAAATGTCCTACTCTTCCAAGTCCTATCACTGGTTAGATTTTTTCGATTTACCCTAAATTCTGAGCCTGGCTTGGCTCTCTATGTGTGTTCCAAGTCACCAAGGCATCAACTCATACTTGGGGGCTGGAGAATCTCCTTGAACCTTCGGGTGGCGGTCTCCTGTCTAGATTACTTGACCTCTCCCTTCCGCTCACCCTCCAGACACTTTCCTTTACTGTGACCCTTCTCTCCTTCAGGATTAAGCCCCCTCCTTGTTAGGCCTCCTTCAATGTGGACCCTTCCCCTTAATGGGTATTCCCTACTGTCCCCGACCCAGAGATTTCACACCCTTCGTGACTGCTCCTTCTCGTTTGTTATTCTTCCGTAAAGGTGACCCCTCTCCTCACTGTGAGCCCTCCCACTTAGAGAACCATAGGTGACAGGTGTTGTCTTCCCCCATCAGAGCAGGCTTCCCGGGGCCTGAATGATATCCCATTTTGTCTGCGTGTCCCCTCCCCATATTGCCGGGAACCAGGCTCAGTTCTCAAGTACTCCTTCGCCTTAAAGGTTAAATTTGATCCAGTTTAGCCTGGATCCACTCTCCTCTGCTCAGGGTCAGAGAAGGGGCAGCCAATAGTAGAAAGGAAATCGATGATGTCACTGGCAGCTGAGTAGTCTCTCCCTTGAAGCTCAGGGTCCACCTCCGCCCTCGCGCCACCTGCTGCTTCCAGTCCGTTCCCGCCCAACGGCGGGACCCTCTGGAGGTAAGAGCTAGAGCAGAAGGGGCGGGGAGGGCGCGGGGAGAGAGACCGAAGACGGGAGGGAGGAGGCACGAGAGAAACACGGGAGACAGAGAGACAGAGTCAAGACAGACACGGGAGAGACTTATAGAGACGGGAAAGACACAGAGACAAACACGGGAGAAACAGTCACGGGAGAAACAGTCACGGGAGAGACACAGACGGGAGAGACAGAGACACGGGAGAGACATGGGAGAGTCAGAAAAAAAAGGGAAAAAAGACAAAGACAGACACAGGAGCAGGAGACAGACACAGGCAGAGACACAAAACAGGTACAGAGACACAGAAGTGGACAAAGGTGGAAGAAGAGCAAATCAGGCATCAAAAGGGAGGAGGGAATCTGTCACGGAACCAAAGGAGACGTAGAGTTAAAGACCAGATGTTATAGCAAATGAAACTAACGAAGATGGAGGGAGACGGGCACAGACAAAAAAGAGAGGGAGCTACTGAGCCTTGGAGGAGGTCAGAAAAGCCGAGGTAAAGACTGAGAGACAAACAATTGGGAAACGGAGGCTGACAGACTAAAAGATGAAAGGGGGCGGGGCGGGGTGAGACAGACAAAGAGAAAAACTCGAGATCCGAGCCTCCACCCTAAGGCTATGGCCTGTGCAGGAAGAGACGTGTAGATAAAAATTTAGGAGAGACAGACAAAATCCAGCGGGAGAAAAAGACAGAGAAAGGGGGAGCATGGTATTGTAAAAGTTGCAGTCCTAGAAAGGTGACTGGGACAAACTAAGAAGAGACACAGAGAATAACAGAAATAAGGAGAAAAAGAGGAAAATGTAGCTGGTGGTGAGGATAGGAGAGATTAAAGAAGCAATCAGGCATTCCAAGCTGGAGAGTCTTTGGGACCTCCGTGAATCTGGATCTCTCTAGCCTTATAGCTGACACCTAATAGATAAATGTTTTCCAGGGCAGTATGGGATCATTTTTTGTTGTTTTTGATTATTTTTTTCAGTCAGCAAAATCTGCCTTCTCACTGACCCCTCCCCACATGAGAACAAAAGAAAAATTCCATTACAAACATGTATAGTTAAGCAAAACAAATTTCCACATTACCATGTCCAAAAAATTTTCTTATTCTGCACTCCTGAGTCCTTCACCCCTGTAACAGTAGGTAAGTATTATGTTTCATCATTATGTTGAGGTTGGGAAGGGAGGCCACAGATCACATTACATCAATTAGTCCTGTGAAATTGTGTTGGTCAATTATGTTGATAAGAGTTACTAATTCTAAAATTGCTGCCATTATATAAATTGTTCTGGTTCTGTTCACTCTGCATCTATTTATATAATTCTTCCCAGGTCTCTCTGAAATCATTCCATTATTTCTTATTGCACAAATAGTATTCCATCACATTTATAAACCGTAATTTGCTCATTCATTCCCAATTTAAGGGCAACCTCTCAGACTCCCATTTTTTGCCACCTCAAAAGAGATGTTAATATTTTGGGGTATCCTTAAGAGGATTTTTTCTTAGGACCAGTTCCTTAATTTACTCTTCTTCTCTTCCCCACTTTCCTTCCTATTTCCCTGTTGAGTGAAATGTATTCTCTATTGAATTTAAGAGTGTGTATTCTTCCCTTTGACTGATTCATATGAGACTGACATTTACCCTCTTATTTATTTGTATAGATGTCTCCTTGCCCACTTTAGTTAAGATAATTTCCTCTAACTTCCTTTCCCTTTCCCCTTTATCCCCAGTGTATTCTCTTCCCTTCTCTTACCATTCTAGATATAGCAGAACCCTTCTCAGGTCTTTTCTAATTAGGTTTCCACTATGATTCCTAATGATGTAGCATTCAGAGGGGGCACATGTATCATATCCCCATATTTGAATGTGGCATTTTATTCTTGTTTAATCAATTGTCATTGTTTATTTGCTTTTCTTTTTTTTAATGTTTCCCTAAACTGTGTTTCCACTTCAAAATTTTGACAAAGTTCTGATCTTTTCATTAGGCAAGCTTGGAAGTCCTTTATTAAAAGGTTCATTCCTCCTCCACAGCATTATACTCAGTTTTGCTAAGTATGTTATTCTTGACTATAGCCCATATCTTTTGCCTTCTGGAATATTGAATTCCAAATTCTCTGCTCCTTTATCATGGTGGCTGCTAAATTTTGTGTGATTCTAAATATGGCTTCTCAGAATTTATTCTGATTTATTGTAATATTTCTTCCTTTACCGAGAAACTTTGAATTTTGGCTGATATTCCTTATAGTTTTCATTCATTTCATTATTTCAGGAGCTGACTGGTGAATCCTTTCTATTTTCACTTTGTCCTCTGGTTCTAAGATGTTTGGGCAGTTTTCTTTTAATATTTCTTGAAACATATCCAGGCTATTTTAAGGGTCATGGTTTTCTGACAATATGAATTTTTTTCTTTGATTTGCTTTTTAGGTCAGTTGTTTTTGTCAAATTTTAGCTTCACAACTTGTCTCATACAGTTTCTTCTGTCCTCTGACATCCTGGTCAGGCCCTCATTACTTTATTTATGCTTGAACTACCTCCCTCTCTCAAGTCTCTCCTCTAATCCATACTTCATCCAGCTGTCAAATTGGTTTTCCTAAAGCACAAAGTTGGATCATGTTACCTACCCCCTACTCAATAAACTCCAGTGGCTCATTATTTCCTCAAGAATCAAATTTAAATCCTGTTTAGCTTTTTAAAGTCCATTATAATCTGGCTACTTTCTATTTTTTCCTGTCTAGTTATGCCTTACAGTGACATTAATCCACTTGTTCCTCATACATGACACTTCACCTGACTCCTTGACTTTTCACTGACTATTTCTCATTTCTGGAATTTTCTACCTGCTCAGCTCCACTTCTTGGTTTCCTTCAAGATTCAGCTCATATCTCCCTTTCTGCTAGAGTTCTTTATCAGGACCCTCTTCTCCATTGCCAGTGCCTTTCCTCTGTTGGATATCTCCAATTCATCTTGTACATATCATTGTATATATATATATATTTGCATGTTTTCTCCCCCCCGTTAGAATGTGAGCTTCTTGAGGTCAGGGACAATATTTTTAAAAGCTTGTTTTTGAAGCCCCAGTGTTTTAACATAGTGCCCACCACACAATGTGCTTAATAAATGCTTGTTGACTGATCTAACTTGACTAATGATTCCCCACAGATGCCCTAGGCCCAAAGACTAGGCTTTTTTGTTCATTCATTTTAGTTGTGTCTGCATCTTTGTGATCCTATTTGGGCTTTTTTTTTTTTTTAACTGAGGCAATTGGGGTTAAGTTACTTGGCCAGGGTCACACAGCTAGGAAGTATTAAGTATCTGAGACCAGATTTGAACTCAGGTCCTCCTGACTTCAGGGTTAGTGTTCTATCCATTATGCCACCTAGCTGCCCCTATTTGTTTGGGCTTTTCTTGGCAAAGATAGTGGACTAACTTGCCATTTTCTACTTCAGCTTATTTTACAGATGAGGAAAGGAAAACTGTTCAAATAGGGTTAAATGACTTGTCCAAGGTCATACAGCTAGTAAGTGTCTGAGGCTGGATTTGAACTCAGACCCTGATTCCAGATCTGGCTCTCTATCCACTGAACCATATAGCTGCCCAACTAGATTTAGAGCCACTTAAACTCACACGTTACCACTAATAGGTTTTACTAGTCAACCAGAGAATACAGGTAAAAGCAAAATGATTTAATGTAACAAGATGGTAACAAGCATTACCTCTTAGTAAAACCTTAGACATACTTCTACAAATACACACATCATTAGTGGGAAAAGTGGATGCACCTAAGGACACATGTGGAGAGGCATATATGAAGAGTCCCACACAAGGATGCATATGTGGAAGAACAATTTGAGCCTCTGATGCTTCAGGGCTGATGCCATCTTGCTGTCCTTGGTAGGTCTATTCCCTATTGTTCTTTACTGGCACAAAGTCTCTGGTATATGCTCTTCCTAGATGGTCTCATGTGAGATGATGTGAAGGTCCACTGAGGATGATATGATAATTCTTTTTCTAATTTCTGATTCCAAGAGGGCTCTTGTGTTGAAGTTCTGTTGCTATTTGTCCTTTGTTCTTGAAGAGGACCAATAACATCAAGATGATATTTTACTTCTTTGTGATAAGTGGAAGACTGGGCTTTGCCACTGCTGCTTAGGATTACAGACTAAGGAAAAAAAAATCCAGCTCAAAAAGGCTTTTCAAAGATAAGCATTTTTTTTCCCAAGGAAATTGATTGTCCTGAGAACCAGGCTCTTTGGAACACAGAATGGTCCCATCCGACTAGTACCTTCAAGCTTAAATCTATGTTTCTAATCTTTATTCCTGCTCTCCAAAGAGCCTAGGGGTCTTTGTCAGAGGCCTAACTTTACTCTTAGGGTTGAAAATTCTTCATGGCTCTAAATAATAAATTGTAAATAGTCAAAATTAAGTCAGAAGCCGCCTTTCCAAAGAATAGTCAAAGGTTACTTGGATTGGTGGAGGATAGTAGGGTATCTCCTAGTTTCTCAACTTCTAAGATATTTTTGGTCTCCAGTGCAAATCGATAATGATGGGGAGGAGGGGTGTTAATGGATGTTGGTGGTGATGGTGGGTTAAACAATACTAGAAAAAAGGAAAGTTTGAGGGTCAAGGTCATTTTTTTTCTTCCAGATTAGCCACATTGCTGTTTTTTAAAACATGTATATTAGGTCCCAACTCTTTTCCTAAATATATCTTCATCCTAAATATATCTTCCCTTTATTCTCTAGTAAAGCTTTAAGACTGTCATCATGCTTTGATTAAAGGAGATTTTGCTGACACTGATCTCTTAAGGGTTAGAGGAAAAATTCAATTTCCTTAGTAGTTTGGGATAGACAAGGAGGAATAGAAAAACTGAAAAAAAAAATAGAAAGGAACTTTGAAGTGTGGGGACATTTCTTCAGTGTTCCTTCTGAAAGTTTGCTAACTCTCAGGCTAATGTCTAATCAATCTCTTTTATTTTTTGTTAGTTATATGTTATTTTCCACCACTAGAATGTGAAACTTCTTGAGGGCAGGAACTGTCAATGACATGTATTTGTATCCCTAGCACTTAGCACATAATCAGTGCTCAAAACATGCTCTATCCATCCACCTATCTATCGATCTTTGCAACTCTTTCTCCCTCTTCATTTTCCTCTCCTCCTGTTCCTCTTCTATATCCTAACTTTAGTCTAAATTTGATCTCTGATTTGTGATTTAATTCCTGCCCTAATCCAAACTGCTGCCCCTCTTTCTCTGCTTGTCTTCTCATTGGATACCCTAATTCTTCTAATATGCACTCTTATTTTCTGAATATCTGAACCACTCCTTAAACATATTGCAACCCTCCTTCTATTTTGTATCTTAATATCAAACATAACCAAAACTCAGCATGCCTAATTTGTCCCATTTTTCTTTTTTTTTTAATTTTATTTTATTTGCAAAACATATGTATGGGTAATTTTTCAACATTAACCCTTACATAGCTTTCTGTTACAGATTTTTCCACCCAACTCCCCATCCCTCCCCTAGATGGCAGGATATCCACTACATGTTAATTATGTTAAAATATTTGGCAAATCAAATATATGTATACATATTTCCAAACTTATTGTTGTGCAAGAAAAATCGTATCTACACAAAAGACATATCAGATAAAGGAAACACAATGTAAGCAAACATCAATCAAGAGTATGAGAATGTTGTTGTGGTCCGCATTTCACATCCCTCTCTCTGGGTGTATATGGCTTTCTTCAGTGAACAATTGGAGGTGGTTTGAAACATTTCATTGTTGAAGAGAGCCATGTCCATCAGGATTGATCGTCATATAGTACTGTTGTTGCCGTGTATAATGATCTCCTGGTTCTGCTCATTTCACTCAGCATCAGTTCATGCAAGTCTCTCCAGGCCTCTCTGAAATCGTCCTGCTGGTCGTTTCTTACAGAACAATAATATTCCATAACATTCATATACCATAATTTATTCAGCCATTCTCCGATTGAAGGGCATCCATTCAGTTTCCAGTTTCTAGCCACTACAAAAAGAGCTGCCACAAACATTATTGCACATGTGGGGCCCTTTCCTTCCTTTATGATTTCTTTGGGATATAAGCCCAATAGAAACACTGCTGGGTCAAAGGGTATGCACAGTTTGATAACTTTTTGAGCATAGTTCCAAATTGCTCTCCAGAATGGCTGTATCCGTTCACAGCTCCACCAACAATGCATCAGTGTCCCAGCCTTCCCACATCCCCTCCATCATTCATCATTAACTTTTCCTGTCATTTTAGCCAATCTGACAGGTGTGTAATGGTACCTCAGGGTTGTCTTGATTTGCATTTCTCTGATCAACAGTGATTTGGAGCACCTTTTCATATGACTACAAATAGTTTTAATTTCATCCTCTGAAAATTGTCTGTTCATATCCTTTGACCATTTATCGATTGGAGAATGGGTTGATTTTTTATAAATATGAGACAATTCTCTATATATTTTAGAGATGAGAATTTGTCCCATTTTTCAAGGGAGGCAATATTATATTTTGGAAAGAATGTTGGACACAGAGTCAGAAGATCTGAGTTTAAGTTCTGGCTATTGTGAGACTTTGGACAAGTTAACTCATTTCTCTGGGCCTCAGTTTCCTTCTTTGCAAAATGAGGGAACTGAAAAGCTCTTTTGAGTTCCCTACTAGTTCTAATCCTTCTGAGTTTCCTGTTTCCCTAAATAACATGCTCTGATTTTTGACCTCTTTCTCCCTTCCCTGGCTCTATCATATTTAACTTCAAGTTCAATCTCAATCATACTACTTAATACATAATATTCAATCACTCATTTTTCTCATCTCATATGCTCTTCTCGTTTTCTCCGAAACCTACTTCTCTTCCTTTCCCTTGCTTACTGCCAACCTAGTCTTAACCCTCACTCATCTTTTAATCCCAGGTCTAATCTATGTTCATTTCTAACTAAGCTTCAGTGCTTCAGAGAAGGATAATTTAACTCTCTCTACTGGTATATATACCTTAGACATATGAATTTCTGTGGTTAAAATAAGTTATTGCTGCCAGAGAAACCAAGCTTGTAGTGATGCTCCTTTTCAAAGTTAGTTAATATGGTCTTCAGATAAATCATACTGATCACTGAGTCTGTATTTGAAGCCTTTTTAATTTGAATAAGACCTTTCAGAGCCTGAAAAACTGGCCTAATCCTCAAGAATTTGAGTCATCTTCACACCATGATATGGCCTCCTGGTGCCCTAATTTTCATCATAATCTTTATGTACTACTATTTGGCTAACTCTGAATCATATCCAATTCTTGTCCTAAATTATTCCTGATCATGGGTCATACCTAGAACAAGCTTGTGTCAGATTTGTGAAATAGTCAAAACAAATTTTATTGTTCTAAGCCTTCTCTTCTTGGACTCCCAGACATTTAACCAGGGCTCCATGTTCTAATTCATTTCATTCTAAGGTGTTACTTTCATACCTTCAGAATCAAGGAATTTCATAGTTGAGAGGGACTTCAGAGATCATTCTTTCAATTTATACTTGAATAAGAATTTTCAATCCTAGTTAGTTCAAGCTATTTCTTTTGTTAATTCAAATTCCTTTTGCTTTATAATCCCTAACCACTTTTTTGTCTTTATTATGACCTCCATTCTTTTAGCCCATTAGTGCTTTCCTAGAACATTCTTTTGTTCCTTTGTCTAATTACCAATCATGTCTTGTTAAATCTCAACTCCATTACTGTCTATCAATTTCCTTTGCTTCTATGCATCTGCTAAAAGGAGCTATAGGAAATAATAAGCCATGTTGATTGAGTCCACTACAAATGTGTCATCTGATCTCAACTGGGCTCTCATTGCATTAATTCAGTATTCCACTCCTTAAGCCTCCCATGAGCTTCCCTCCCTTGACCTTCAGCTGAGGACTTTATCTCATATCTGAATGAAAGATTGAACTTATTTGCTGAAAGTTCCCCCTCTTCTCTTCCTCCTCATCACATATCATTTAGACATCTTCTCTATCTCTTCCTTCATTCCAGTCTTGTAAAAAGAGATGTTGCTTCCCTTTGCCAAGGCCGACTCCTATACATGCACCCTTGATTCCATTCCCTCCCAACTTCTCCAGAAATTTTCTCTTATCATCCCCACTCTCTTAATTTTTAATATCTTCCTATTTAACTTATACCTTGATGCCTACTACAAACAACTCAGCTGTCCCTTATCCTTTAAAAAACAAAACAAAACAAAAAACCCAAACCCTTCACTTAATCCTATCACTCCTTCCTCCCCCCCCCTTTATCATTATTCTGTGTCCGTCTTCCCCTTCTACAATCAGTGCCTTCACTTTGTTTTCTTTCAATTCTAAACCCTCTGCAATCTGATTCTGACAATCATTCCAGTGAAACTGTTCCTTCCAAAGTCTCTTCAATGATTCTTTGATTGCTAAAGTTAATGACCTTGTCTCAGTCCTTATCCTCTTGACCTCTTTGCAGATTTGCATTCTGTTAATCACTTTTTCCTTCTGGATTCTCTGACCTCTTTTATATTTTTGTGACACTGATCTTTATCATCCACATCACATTCATTAACCTTGAGTCAATCCTGAAAGGTTCTGTCCTAGACCATCTTTATGCCAAGAGTTCTTAACTTACGATCCACAAACTTGTTTTAAAATTTTTTAATAACTATATTTCAATATAATTATTTCCTTTGTAATTTTATGTATTCAATTTATGCAATTAAACATATTATTCTGAGAAGGTGTCTATAGGCTTCAGTGGACTGCCAAAGCAGTTCACACCACAAAAGGTGAAGATCTTTTTTATACTCTTACTTGTTTATATCCTTGTTTTACATGGGTTCAATGATCCCTGGCTCATATGGGTCATCTATTGCCAAATTTATATATCTATCCCTATTGTCTCTTCTCAACTACATATAGTCACCCATTATCAATGGCTTCTTGGATGTCTCAAAATGAATGTCCCAGAGACATCTTGAGATTCAAAATGAACAGGTAGCTAGGCAGTACAGTAAATGATACCATATGACAGTTGGGGCCTGAATTTGAATCCTGCTGGGTGACCCCTGGGCAAATCATTTAATCTCCTTCAATAAAATGGAGATAATAATGCTGCTTATGTCACAGATTTTTTGTTAGGATCAAATGAGATAACATATAAAGTGCTTTGAAAACCTTAAGGGTATATACAATTATTATTTCCAAAACAGAACTCATTATCTTTCCTCCAGAAAATCCTCCCCTTTTCTAAGTACTATTTTCTTAGACCTAGTGTGCTTATAACCTTGGTGTTATATTCAATTCTACTCTTACTTCCCCTACATATTCAATCCATTGCCAAATATTGTCATTTGTACCTTTGCATCAATCTTTTTGTAATCACCCTCTTCTCTCCATTCACATAACCATGTCCCTAATTCAACATCTAATCATCTCACTTATGTTCTATTACAATAGCCAGTTCTGGCTATTCTCTATCTTATCTTCCTACCTCCATTCAACATCCATATTTTTTTCCCCTGAATTATAGACTTGACCCATGCCATCCAGTAAGCTTCTGGATTCTGACTCTTGGCTATCCTTCCCAGCTTTGTGTCACCTGCAGTTTTGACAA
>JAJPUD010002136.1:31760-71991 GCA_023553655.1 Myrmecobius fasciatus
GTGTATTAAAATATCCCTCATAGAATTTTAGGCCACTGGGACCTACTTATCCTTTCTCTGGTTTTTAAATCTTCTCTTCCCAATATCTAGGGTACATACCAGACGGCCAAATTTTATCAAATATCCTCCTAAAGGATATGGATGTCCTTTAAAAGAATTAATGGTAGAATCTGAAGCACTTTGTTACTATATCTTTTATATCACAACATGGAGAGGAGCATTTAATCACTAGGAAATAAAGATGACTCTTCCCTCTGTATGGAATTGAAGATAATCTATGTCTAAACTGTTTATCTATTCTATTATTTATCTCAGGGTCCAGGATGATAATCTGGTGACAGAGAAAGAGCACTCAGTTACCTGCCTTCTTTTGTTTCTGATACTATCTTCATGACCATGGGTAAAATATTTAACTTCTCAGAGTCATAAACTTTCTGATCTATAAGATGGGAGGAAGAGTATGACTCATAGAATGTTATGGTTAATTGTCATACACCAGAACTTAGAGGGAAGGTAATGTATTTGAACTCATAGGGAGGATGGTACTGCTTCAGAAAGCTGGTGTCCTAGAACGGGAAGAAATGTTTAGGGGAGAAATAAGATTTGGACGCTAGTTCCAAAACAGGATTTTTCCTCTTCTTTCCTTTGCATTTGAGAAAAATCTTCGTACCATGCAAAAGCCAAAGAGCAGAGAACCTCTACGTTTGGACTGAAGCACTTGGCATACGACTATGTGGGCAAGAGCAGTAGACTTTTGGGAGTTGGATTCTGGGTTACAGTGGAAATTACAGGGCTGTAGTTTCTGGTTCTGATGGTCAGGAACTGACCGAATAGAACAATTTACTTCACAGATCCACTGTGCCTTGACATTCAGAATGCTGAAGTCGGATTATTCAAGGTAGATTCAGAGTATTAGGGAGTGAAAATCTCACTGGCAGGAGAGATTTAGGAGCAAAGTCTCAGCAAAGACCTTAGAAGGCCACTGAATTCAACCATCTTGACTTATAAAGCTATAGATCAAGGCTTAAACTTTTTGATTCCTTTTTGCCTGAGAAATTTTTACATGCTCCTGGTATATAGGCATACAAATCATTTGCTGATAATAATTTTGAGACTCCCACATGGTTTCGAGACCTCACATAGGATCTTAACTACTGTGGGCTTCAGTTTGCTTATCTGGTTTAAGTGACCTACTTGCTTAAGGTTCCACAAAAGATGCTTGACAGAGATAGGGATCCAAACCTAACTCCAGATGTCCAGTGTACTTTCCATTAATCTTGGGGTTGCAGACATATAGCCCTCCTTTAGCTAACCTAGAGGAGTCCATGTGAGAGTACATAACAATTCTAATTGCATTTTCCAGTAGGCTTCACTATGTTGCCTATGGTATGCTGATGGCCAATGTCCTTGTGAATGCTGCTTTACATTCTGAAAGACCACATGTAGGGTGGCCACTAGAGATTTCCTGTTTCAATAATTTTGAGAAATAGCTCATTTAACTCCCTAGACCAATACTGAGCCATGGCCAGTTTTTGCTTGCCTCTGCTTTCAACTGTATGGCTTGGTGGCACGAGAGGCACCCATTGGTAACCCTGTGGGTTTAGGGAAGTCAGAGTACCAGCTGGTTTGGACGGTGGCCCAGGTGTCAGTCATATGGAGCACTCTCCAAATAGAAAGAACTCACAGTTGTCATGATTTCTCAAGAGACAGTCCATTTAGTCCAACCCATACCCACAAGGAGTCTGTGGTATGTTCTACCCAGCCTCTATTTGGAGACCTTCACTGAGAGGGAACTCGTTACTTCCTGAGGCAGCCCATTCTGCCTTTGGATAGTTCTAAGCTTTCCCTGACATTAAGCAGCCAAAATTGCCCATCTGAGACTTGCAACCTTCATTCCTGATTCTGCCTTCTGGGGCCAGAGATTAAGTGTAATAATTTCTATACAGCAGCCCTTCAAATACTTGAAGCCAGATACAGCTCTCATGTTCCCCATGAGTTTTTTTCCCCCAGGTTAAAAGGCCCTGGTTATTTTGACTGATCTTGAACAACATGGATTCAAGGCCCTTTACTATCCTGGTGAAGCTCCTCAGCAGTCTTTAAACTGTGGCTTTCAGAACTAACTGCACTTAATATTCCACATGTGGTGTGACAAGGAAAATCCAAGGGCTTTTCCATCTTAGTCATGAGCTCCTCTTCATTCTACCAGAATCCAAAAAGCTTCATTACATCCTCTTAAGACCAAACCTCTTCACATTTTATTCAGTCATCTTTCAGTTGTGTCTGATTTGACTTTTCATGATCCCATTTGGGGTTTTCTTGGCAAAGATACTACACCGGTTGACCATTTCCTTCTATGGCTCATTTTACTGTTGAGGAACTGGGGTAAAGAGGGGTAAGTGACTTGTGTAGGGACAGACATTCCAGTGTCTGAGGTTGGATGGGAACTTAGGAAGTTGAGACTCTAGGTCTGCTGCTTTATTCCCTTTACCCCACCTTAATCCTTAACTCAGTGTATCTACCAATACAAAGTTGCACAAATGTTTTATGCGCTCATATTTTGTCTCCACTAAACTCTTGTGTCCCTACAAAGTGTCACAATTGAATCCTCTGAAGTGGACTGACACAGAACTGGTGATAAAACACCCTCTAATCTCGAACTATGCAAAATAATAAAAAATCACCCCTCTTTAATAGTCACTCAACCCTTCGAAGCCTCATCTTCCTTTTTCTACCTGTTTTTCTTTTGCCTCTCAAATAATCGCTATATCCTTCCACACTGAATCAGATGTATGCCCCATCACCACTAGATCCTAAGGCCTCTCTAAAGACACAAACTATGATATCTGGTCCAACTCAAGGGCTCCCATCCACTCTCCTACAAAAGGAATTTTCAGTGTGCTCTGATAATGCATTAATTACAAAAAGCATTTGGTGCACTTTGTATTCATTTCAGTGTAAACAAAGGTTTTCTGATAGGATGATATAGGGTTATTATTCCTTGCTATCCCCTCAAATAAGGCTGTCTGCGTCAGGGTTTGATTGACTCTGAACTGTATGTGGCAGACGTGCTGCTTCACAGGGGTCTGTTGTCTCCTACTCCCAGGCAACCTGTCTCCCTTGTCCTAAGTCCGGCCCTTTGCTCCACCCACCAGTCCTGGCCCTGCCTGGAAGCCCTGGACACCCCAGGCACACACACAGGCCAGAGCCTGAGTGGAAAAAGAGCCTTTTCTAGTCCAGGGCTATGGCCAGCTCTGCCTTCCCCCCAGGGTTACCACCCCAGGTTCCTTACTACATCCCAGGGTAAGTAAGGTGTCTCCACTAAGAACTACCTTGGGAAGGTGGTGTGGATTGGGGAGGGAGCTGAGAATGGTGTGGGGGTGGTTAATTAAACTGGCCCCTATCAGGTCTAGAAGACAAGCTGGGGTGAAAGGCTTCGGGCCTGGAGCTACAACAGGGGGCATAGGGACAGTGAGGCAGCAAAACAGTGATTGCGGCAATCTCCCCACCCTCATTCCCAGTGGCGTGTTGTCATCTCCTTGGTAACAGCTGCAGAACATGGCCACTGGACTGAAAACAAAAAAAAAGCCCCACACGTTCACCTGTCCCTTGTATAAGGAACAGTCATACACATTGAAAAGAGAGTGGTGTTGCATAATGGGGGATACAGGAAAGCACGTTTTCCACTACAGTGTATGGGGGGATAATGGGAGGGGACTGAGTGTATGAACTCTATACCATAGGTATACTGGACACTGCCCACAACTTGGGTCCAGCCTGGGGAAGACCTATGGACAACTGACCGCACAGCTGCTGCTGTCTGGCCCCTCTGACCTAGCCTGGCCCCCTGCCCATCGAATGCTTCTGCCCCCAATCAGGCATTCTTGCCATGGATATGAGAGGATTAAGTCCAACATGATCCCAGGGTACACAGGTATCTCAGATAGGCATATTTGATATTCAGGTATCCACTCGGGGGAGAGGGACACATGATACTCAATTTCTCCCTGTTCTAAGCCCCAGGGAAACAGGCACATGCCCTCAATATTAGCTCTTCCTTTCCTCACTGCCTTGAAAGGGCATTCACTTCTTCCTTTTCCCTGGAGATGTTGGGACTCCTTAATCATCTCCTTCAATATGGCTTGCCAGGATTTGTGCCCCGGTCTCAGCACATCTTTGCCAAGAGATGCACCCAGGTCTGGGCTGAAGCTTTGAGGGACTTTACTAGCCGTCTAGGTACAGGGTATAAAGAACTGCCGGAGGCTGAGAAGAAGGAGTTGGAGTCTACTAAGGCAGAGGATGAGAAGGAATCAGAGAAGCGTCTGAAGCTGGAACTGCAGTCAGAGCAAAGACCAAAAGTGAGGAGCTCTGACCAAAAAAGGTTGGGGGAGGAGGGGAGGGGAGCTTCATTTCTTACTCTTGCGGGAAGCTGCTCAAGGGTCTTTGCTCCCCATGAACTTAAGGGGTGTGTATAAGGGTGTCATGAGCCAGATAATCTGATTCTGTCCCCAATCTCCTTTGTTGTTCCCTCAGGTCTCCCCCTATTCCATGGATGACAGAGATCCTGAGAAGTTCTTCATCTCAGGTGAAGAATGGGTATGATAGAGGGTGATGGGGGTGGGAGAAAAGAAGAGAGCCCTTCTCTTAATAGCTGGATGTCCCTTTCTTTCCTCACAGGGTTTACTGGATTTGTGCCCCGAGCCCGTTTTCATTTTGGCTCTAGTTTTCCTGTCCTCACCAATCAGGCTCTGCAGGAATTTGGGCAGATGTGCCCAGGGGCCAGGGGCCAGAGGGACCAAAAGCGTCTTCCCAGCCTTTCCAGGACCTACTTACAAAACTTAGGCGGGGTGCCTTGCTACAGGGGTTCTGTACCAGGTGAGACCTGGGATGGAAGTCTGAGTTGGACTGGGGAGAAAGAGGAACACTATGGAGAGCTAGACGACAAAGGTCCTAAAAGCCTGAGTTAAAGCAAGTTGGAGCTGCTCTAAAATATCAGATGGGATGGATGGAACATCAGCTCCACAAGGGGTTAAAAACCATCAGATCTTGAAAATCAAAAAGATTATTTACTGAAGGTCGAAAGACTGATTGATCTGAGAGAGAGGTTCTTCGAGTTTTAAGGACTATCTAGGGGAGTTTGGGAATAGAGAGGTCCTAGGCAGACCCTCATTGAGAGAAACTAGGGTGATCTCTTCCATTTTGTGTGTCTGCTCTGTGTGACAGCCGTTGAATGTGGGTCCAGAGGCTCTGGGCCTCAGAAACTTTGAGAAGCAGCTCTAATCCTCCTTTTCCCTGCTTTCAGATTGGGGAGAGATGGGGGAGAAGCAGGGACAGAGGCTGAGCACCTTTTTTATTAATATGCATAAATAAATAAATAATAAATAAACATTGGCCCGGGCCCTCCCCCATATGGCCAGGGTGTTGGCAGCAGCCTATTTACAGCTGGGGGGGCCTGGGAGGGGCCGGCCCTCAATACTGTTACTCCCTCTCCATAGCACTGCCCAGCCCAGTGCTCCCATGGCACAACCCCTCTTTATAAATAAAGTGCCCTAGCCTCACAGCTGGGGCAGGAGTTGAAGTCTCGGCATCCTCGGCAAAGAGGGCCTAGTCCTCTTTGAGGGTGAGTGTAGGTGGTGGGTTGTGAGTGGTGAGTTGTGAGTGGTGAGTCGACACTGGGACAGATTATGAGGGATTAATGAATACAGAGCAGATGGAGAGGGCAGGCATGGGAAGACAGGCATGGCTCTTCAGCTCCCATCAGGCTGGGGGGAGCCAAGTCTGTGGCCCATCCTGGGCTCTGAGTCCCTAGGGAAAGTGAAGGTGCCTGGAGGGCTCCAGCATGCACAAGGGCCTCAATCTTGGGTTCCCCTGGGGGTAAGGGTTGGGGTGGGAGTCGGTGTCACATAGGCCAGGGGCACCAGGCCAGTGTCGGAGCCTCTGCCACACCTAAGCCAATCACCCCCAGCCGGTCCCAGCACCCGCAGGACGTCCCCCTTGCAGAAGCTCAGTTGCCCAGGCCCTGTGGCCAAATGGTGGCAGAGTGCTTGCACCTCACTGGGAAGAGAAAGAAATAGAAGTCAAATCCACTGGCACCAACGGCCCTTTCATCCATCCCCACTCCCACCCAACTCCTCCCCTGCTCACCAGGGCAAGTTAGGGGGCAAGTCCAGGGCAGGCGGTTCTTCAGGGCCTTCCCTCGATTCTGACTCTCGACGGGTACCTACCGTCTGTGCCACCAGCTGGAATACTGACTTGTCTAAGCTTAGCCAGTCAGACGGCAGCCTAGGGGGAGGACAACTTAACTGTTAGTTTTCATCACTGGCAAAAATGACTCTACCCAGGTCCCCTCGACCCCAACTCTACCCTTGTATTTGCCCCATCCCTCCCCTTGTGTCTTGTAACTGCTCTTACCTATTGAGGGGCCGTGTCTCTCGTTGGGTCTTTCGGGAGCCAAATAGGTGTCCCCACTTGATACCTCCAGTAGTGGACTCTTGCTGGGTCCCCTCCTCACTGCCTCCCTGGGGGGCTACAGGCCCTTCACGCTCCCGGCTTCGCCTCAACTCAGCTAACACAGAGTCGGGGGGGCTCCCCATCCAGAAAGGCCAGCCCCTCTCCCGGCTGGGAGCTTCCTCAGCAGTGGGACAGGCTTCAGCCCCTTCCACCACACCTTCTCGGGGGGGTGGAGCCTGGGAGCCCCCTGCTACTTTCTTCTTTTCACTGCTCCGGAGAAATCTGGAGCCTTCCCCAGAGCCATCTATATAGACCTGGGAGCTCTGCATGAGCTGGTACCACCAGCCAGCTTGCCCATTTCGGGCCCGCCCACCCGCCCCTGTGCCTGCTTGTACTTCTGCTACGGTCGCTGCCACCTTCTCTTCCTCTTCCCCTCCTGCTGGAGCACCCACCCCTTTTACCCGCTCCCCTGGGGCTGCCCCATCTGTGCTGCCATGGTCTTCCTGTTCCCGGGCACGTGTCAGCTGCAGAGTGGAGTGGGCTGAGAGAAGCAGCCCCTGGGATACTCGGAGCAGCTCCTTCTGTTGCTGCTGCTGCCGGCCATTCTGAAGGAGCCGATGTTGGAACAGCAGGTCAAGGTTAAAGGGCAGCAGTGCCAGAGGTTGCAGCAGCAGCAGTAGCTCTTCAAACAATCCTGGGCACACAGTGTGAGCTGCACTCAGGAAACCCCATGGCTGGTAATGAGCTTGAATGATATCTGTAAGGAGAGGGAAGGTAGGGAATGCATCCACACACAGACCTGGGGTAACAAGGGAGGAGAGGCATATTGGTACACTCTGAAGTCACAGCTTTAAAAAAAGTCTCGGGCTGGGGCTGGAGAACATGGAACAATCTGCTTGGGGCTTGGTGATTGCAGAGTCCAAAGTTTGGGGGTGATGGGCATTTTACAGGGAATAGGACACTTATTACCTTCATGGTTATAAAGATGATTGAACCAGAACTCCAGGGAACGAATGCTGAAGGGAGATAAAAAGAGTAGAGGTCTGAGCTTTGAGTGCTCTAGTTATACAGAGGGTGTGTGGGGGCTGAGGGGCACCTAGGATCATGAGGCATTCAGTCACATAAGAGCAGTCTTTTTCTGGATGTTGTGAATGTCCATGTGAATGAGGAAAATGGCAACCAATGATCCAGAGCCCAGCTACAACATGGAAACAAGTGAAGCTAAGCTAGTAGCACTAGGATAAGAGTGAACTGATTAAGTGGGGCAAACTAGGGCAAACTAAAAAAATACAACAAAAATGTCCAGGGGACAGTGTCCTGGGTCAAGACATAGACCTATATATGGCCTATATTCTAAGTGGGATTGAGCTCAGATAACAACCTATGAGGGGCAGCAAGATGGAACAGTGGATAGAGCACTGGCCCTGAGGTCAGGAGAACCCAAATTCAAATGTGATCTCAGACACTTAGAGGTAACTATTTGGATCTGATTTTTTTTGTGTGTGCAGAAGAATGGCATATGTTCAACGCTGTCTTGGGGAAGGGTGAATATTGAGAACTATTTTTTGCATTTATTTGGAAAAATAAAAATACTTTTAACATTTGAAGTGGTTCTGTGTGTTTGTACCATATTTGTGAGGGAAGGAATATGGAGGAATTCTCATATGGAGTGGGGTGGGTTCACAAACTCTCAGATGTATATGCATATGACCATATACTTACTTGAGAAGGCCAAGAATGAAGGCATTGAAGCGCATAGTATGACTAGTAAGCTCTGGAAACTGGCTGACCTTGTTGTAGAGGCCATGTAGAATTTTGGTGGATGGGCCTGAGGAGAATGAGGAATCTGGTCTCAAAAATACTGAACTACTGAATCTTGCCATCTCCCTCCCCACTTCTGTTTCTTCTTTAAGCTCCTCTACTCCCCCACCCCATACCAAGTTGTGTGGAAGCTTCAACCACACTCCAGGGCATGTTTTTGCGCTGCCCAATGATGACATCCAGCACGAAGGCCTTGAGCCCATCACCCAACACAGCCTGAACAGCTGGACATAGGTACTTCAGCACTAGGTGACCCACATTGGGGCTTACAGAACTGTTTCCCAGCTTGGCCTGAGGAAGGAATAAGAGTAAGGAGGTGTGAAGACATAGGGGCACAAGAGATATTGAAAAGGGAAAGGATTGACTCCAGATGAGGCTCTTACCAAATCCTATTAGTTTTTTCCATACCTTAACCCCAGGATCCCTGCTTGTGCCAAAATGTGCCACAATGAGATCCACAGCAGTATTAACATCCTTCACCAGTCCTGTAGAACAAAGTGGCTATGATGATGGAGACCCCCAAACACTGTTCTTGGACAGAATTTACTGTCATAACATAAGGATAACTTTGGAGATGATCTAGGGAGGGTTGCGGAAGGACAAGGATGAGGCAAGGTGTGTTACTGATAGCCATGCCCCTGGCTCAAGTGGGGGTGGGAGTGGGGGTGGGTTCCCACCTTTCTTCTGTAGCAGGTCAATTGAGACAGCTTCTGTGTTGCCATCTGGGGAGAGACAGAACTCAGCCGGTGGCTTCTCAGCCAAAGAGAAGGGGTCAGAGAAGAAATCGGCATGATTCAATGGCAACTGCTTTGCTACTTGACCTGGAAGGAGGGTGGGAGAGACAATCAAATAACCCTATAACTTGTTGATCCCAGACCTGCTGGGATGCTGACCTGCACCTACTTACTTACTTCCCCCAACCCTTATTCCCATTCACTTATCCCTGTTGCTGCTCCTTGGGGAGAATGTGTCATTTGCAATTTGTGCTCCTGGGACTGGCTTGCCAGCCTCTTCTCCTGCTGCCTCCTCTCAAGCCTTCAGCTACAAAGTCCACATATATCTCCCCCTCACTGGTGCATGTACCATTTAGGCGGCACTGCAGGTGACCTGCAGCACTGAGGGGTCCAGGGAACTCAAATAGAGGATTTCTCCGGGCCAGTCGAGTCTCTTGGGGCCTCCGGTCCAGGCTTCCCCCAAGTCCTGGTGGCCCTAGTGGGTTCTTTCGTCTATATTCTCGCCACTTGAGAGCTTGAGGGGACAGGTGGTTGACTGTGGCATGGTAGAATGAGAGAGAAGAAAAGTTAGCTACAATTATCATCATTTTCCACCCTCTGGATTGCTGCTCCATGGGCTCTGTGGAGCTCTAGGATAGGAGAGCCCCACGGAGATATCCTTCAAAGGACCCCCCAAGTGAAGGGCAAAGAGCTATTCCCCATTTATTAGGAAGGGTGGGGGTTGTCCCCGTGGGATATGTAGGAGGTGTGGGCATTGCTGGGGGAGGTTGGAGACGCATGCTTAGTACCCTTACTAAGCCGGGATGTAATGTTGCCCTCACCACCTCCCCGGGTTAGGCTTTCGGCTCTGCTCAGGTTAGGTCCTGTGGGACCCAGGTGGGACAGGTTGCCTGCCCCATGGAGCCGATACTCAGAGAGCAATGGGCTGGTCTCTGGCGGTAGCCTCTCTGGGGCCTCCAGCTGTGGGGCGGGACTAGACATCAGGGCCTGCCGGACAGGGATCAGGTTGGCTGTGGCAGGGCAGGAGTGGCTTCGTGGAGGAGGGCCATCCACACTGTGCTCAGGGGGAGAACAGGAGGAAGAGTCGGTACTGGTTCCAAAGAGGCCTGAACTTCGGATGGGAGAATAGCTTCCCAGAGGGGATGGCCGAGAGGTGTCTGGGTCAGGTGCAGCCTTTCTGGTGCTTTCTTCAGAGAGGGAAGCAGCTCCATCCACTGTTCGGGGAGCAGGAGCAGCTGGCTGTGCTGAGGGGGCCAGGACAGAGCCCTGGGAGGTGGAGGCCAGCAGGACAGGTGGCTGTGAACGATTGCTGCTAGAGAGGCTGTAGAGTTGGGAGAGGCTGTGTAGGGCCCTGGTCTTGGGTAGCTGTTTAGGGAAATGGTGCTGGAACACAAAAGGCTGGATGGGCAGGGTGGTTGGTCGCTGTTCCTTGCTGTAGCGAAGGACAGGCCGATTTTCAGCACTGCCCCCTGTAGAGAGAAGGGAAATAGAAATATGAGACTAAAAAGGGAAAAAAAAATTGGTGACAAGGAAAGGACAGAAAGTGAAACCTAGTAGGCAATGTTGTCACCAGGCTCTGGAGAGAATATTAATGACTGTGGCACATGACACTCAATCATTCCTGCTTGAAATTATCTTTTTTTTTTTGGCTTCCATTATACTAACTCCTCTTACTCCTCTCCTCCAACTGCTCTTTCTCTGATTTTTTTTTTTTTTTGGTCTTCTTCCCCCTAAATGCAGGTTTACCATAAAAACCAGTCATCAGTTTTCTTGTTTTCCTATTCAGTGTCTTCCTCATCCCCATATGGCCTCCACATAGCCCCAGTTCTGATTTTTTCTTGAACTCTAGTCACTATTCCCAACTGCCTTCATATATTTCCATCTACATATTTAAACTCAACATGTTTATTTTTTGATTTGTTCAATTTTTATTACCAGAGGATCATTGAAAAGTGTTATTTCTGTTACATTTTTAATCAATTTCCTTTTTCTTTTTAAAAATAATAATAGCTTTTTATTTTTCTTTTATTTTCTTTTTTTATTTTTTTTTAATTAAAGCTTTTTATTTGTATAACATATGTATGGGTAGTTCCTCAACATTGATCTTACAAAGCTTTCCGTTACAAATTTTACCCCCAGTCCCCACCCCTCTCCTAGATGGCAGGAAGTCCATTACATGTTAATAATGATAAAATACTTGACAAGTTGTTGTGCAAGAAAAATCCTATCTACAAGAAAAAAAAATCAGAGAAAGAAAACACACTGCAAGCAAACATCAATAAAGAGCATGAAAATGTTATGTTGTAGTCCACATTTCATATCCCTCTCTCTGGGTGTATATAGCTTTCTTCACTGAACAATTAGAACTGGTTTGAAACTCAACATGTTTAAGGCTGAACTCATTATATTCTAAAACTGGTTTTTCCTTCCTTTCCTTCTAAAAGGATCAAAATTATCCTGATCTTCCATTTTCAATCTGGAAGCTCAGGACCTTTGAATCCATCTTGCCTAACCCCTTTCATGAGTAGGAATAATGTAACATTCTTGACAATTGCTTAACTTTTTTTTAAAGAAATTAACTCCCTACTTTACAGGGTGACTCATTTTTCAACAGTGTAATTAGGAAGTTTTGGTTACCCTTCCATCTCAGTTGATAAGAATCATGGGATCTTAACACTTTGTTATCCTTACAATATGAACATTTTTCTGATTGACTGAGCATAGAACAATGTCATTGAAGTCATGAACTTAAGTGATCCTTAAAATATGCTCCATCAATCAGGTATTTTAAATAAAGAGTTAGCAGTTATGGAAGGTCTGTGAGAAGGAAATGTGCAGGGGATGGAAAGAAATAATATTTCCCTCCTCCACTGCCCCACGGGTCTTGACAACTGGTGGTGAGAGGAACTCATTTGGAAAGAGGCACCCCTATCAAGTAGTTGGAAAGTCAGATGAGATGTTTGATAGCTGAGGAAGCAAAGATATACTCTAGAGACAGACGTGAGGAAAGGCAGTCATTTGTGGCCAGAAACATCTTCAAGGAGCATTATTTCTTGAAGCAGAGAACAGAACAGATATGGACTTGAAAGAACTAACTCTGATAATCACAAGAAGAGGGTTCAATCATAGGAACCCACCTAATTAACCCCACTTAACAGAAATGATGAACCCAAGGTGAGGTGGGTGGCCTTCATGACAATTACATTAAAAGAGACAGACCTATAGTTGCTATCTTTCTTACCACATGTATTCCCCACATCATTTTTGTTTGCTAAATTTGAACCTACTCTTCCCACAGATGCTATTTTTGTAAGAGAGTGAACCCTAGGTTTCAGGGGAATAATTTATATCTACTATTTTTATTATCTTATTAAATGCTATTGATAACAATGAATTGTGTCTACTGATTACTATTATTAGGAAGCAACACTGGTTGCTCATGAGGACTCATGAGCTATTGTAGTAGAAATGCAGATCCACAGACTATTCCCTGGAATCTGGGAGTAGCAGTTGCCCTCTGGAGGACCCAACTCACCAATGTTGGGAGTTCTCAGAGATGATGTTACATCTGCATTGAGATAAACCAAAACCAAAACCAAACTATAATATCTAACCATGTGTTATATGCTCTCTGTATGTTAAAAAAAATTTAAACCTTTTTTTTACTTGTTAGCCTTCATAGGTTTTCAAGTTTTCTTCGATTCCTTCAATTGTTCCTTACAGAATTTTCAGATAGTGCACCAACTCTTAAAAACATAATGCCCGAAATTTACTAAGATATTGCAGTCATGCTCCTACCACTGCAGTACAAAAGGCCTACTCATTTCCAAATTTCTATACTCATGCTTCAATTTAATGTAGTCTAAGGTTAACTTTTTCTAGAAACTGCATCAGTTGAATTGTCAATCTATTTTTTTCCTGCCCTTTCTTTGTGTAACTAATTTTAAAAATCTAAATGCAGGGATTTATCATGTTAAATTTGGTTTGCCCCTAGAATACTTCAGGCTCTTAAAACTATCTCTGATTTCTCTAGGTGATAGTGGTTTCTCCTTCCTCATGTTTTTCTGGGACACTGTCTAGATCTCTTATTTGCTCCTGTCACATCTAATCTTGTAGTCTACTCGTTAAATACATTTGTGACATCTTCACATTTGATAAACACATCACCTATATTTTTATCCAAGCTGATAAAAATATCAAATAAGAAAATAAAGTTCTCTGAGGCATTCTACTAGAGATCATCCTCCATACAGACACATCATTTTTGGTTATAGTCATTCAACCAATTAGAATATTCTCTTTAGGCAATCCTGAAATGGCTATTGCCTACTTAATAGAGTCCAAAATCCTTATGCTACCTTGAGATCTTTCACAATCTGGGGCCAATCTATTTTTCCAGTCTTTTCATACCAATTGTCTCCCTATACCTGACTTTTAGCTCCTTATGTCTAGAATGTCATTTTTCTGTGCCACCTCTGCCTATTGAATTTTCCTATCCACTTGTTAAAACTCAATGAAAATCAATAATTCTAAGGCCTTGAATTTAACTGAAAACATTCCTTGACATGACACTCTATTATTAAACTTTAACAAAAAATGAAGTTAATTTGGCTTGACTTGGTAAACCAAATGTTAAATTCTAGTAATCATTGCTTCATTTTTGAAATGCTGAAAACCTTTTTTGTTTCATAATTAGTTTTGTTATTTTGCCGTTGACAGACTATCAACTGATTGGGAGTTTCTAGAATTCATGATTTTTTGTTTTGAAAATCAAAGTGTCTGCAGCCTTTTTAAACCTTGTTTCTTCTTAATTCCTCAGTGTCACTAATCACATTGGTATGTTCCTTTTAGCACACTAAGGTATAATTCATTTGGGCCTGCTGACTTGAATTCATTTAAGAGTTAGGCCAAGGGCAGCTAGGTGGTGCAGTGGATAGAGCACAAGCCCTGAAGTCAGGAAAACCCGAGTTCAAATCTGGTCTCAGACACTTAACGCTTCCTAGCTGTGTGACCCTGGGCAAGTCAGTTAGTCTCCCAAAGAGTTAGGTCTTCTCTGTCTCTATACTTGTTTTGAGCTTCAATGATTTCTTAACGCTAATATGTTTCTACTCTTTCTAGTTTGAAGACCATTTTTTTAGGTAGGAAATATCAAGCAGGCTAGGAGTAGAGCAATTCTCTGTTCCGTATTAAAACTTTATAATCTGCTCTAAGCTATGGGTCTATCCCTCTTTTCTTTCTGAACTTAGTTTTAACATTTTTTTGAGTTATTTTTACCTTTTCTCACAAACCTTAGCTTACTTTGTTTTTAGGTTTCCTGATATCCTTATAGGCCACTCTGTACATATTTATCCTTGGTTACATGTTCATCTTTATGTAGCCAACATTTTTATTTTTAGAAGTCATTCCCTTTACTAAGATCATCTCCAATTTTAAAAATTTATTCTGTATCCATTCCTTCTTGAGTCATCTTTTTGTATTCTTTGCCTTTAGCATCATAAACATCTTTCATTTGAACTTCTGATAACTGCTTCCTTTATGTTTATGTATGTATCTATCTGCGTTGCCTTCCTTGTCTATTAAAAATTCTAAAATGATACATTAACTTTCCCCCAGGATTCCTAAGTCTTTACTTTACAAACCATTTCTTTTTTTTTTTTTTGTAGGGGGTAGAACAATGTTCCTTTCTTTGTCTCTTATGAAAGATGTCATTGTCAGTAAGGCACCCGAAGAATTAATTGGATTTTCTACTCTTAGAGAGGCAATGTGATATAATGGGATCTGAGTAGGAAGAGGCCTGAGTTTGAATCCCACTGCTGATACTTTCTAGTCGTATGAAACACCAGAAAACTAGGTCCAATAACAATTTTCCTCTGAGTGGAGGTTTTTCTCATCTACAGAATGTAGTAAATAGTACCTGTGATAGTTACTTCAAGGATTGTGATAAAGATCAAATGATAATATATTTAACATGTTACATAAATGCCAGCTATTATTTTAGCAAAATGAGTCTGTGACAGATTAACAATTTTAGGAGAAACTGATAATTTTTGTTACATTAAGTTTTAAGTGATTTTGGAATACAAACGTAAGGAATTTTTAGAAAAATCATCTTCTAGAAACACCTAACTGGTATCTCATTACTTATCTATGAAAACGACTTGTAAATTCCAAACCACTATCAAATGTAAATAACTGTATTATTGTTATTACTACTACTACTACTACTACTACTACTAGGGAAGTTGGCAAAGCCTGTAACCTGAACTTGATCATTCAATAATATATCATTTATGTGCCCTGCAAATGAGCTGAAAGCTGGTGAAATGAAATACTGATCTAAGCTCCACAGATGATGGTGCACCCATCTTCATGGCTATTTGGCTGCTACTGAGACTAGGCCAGGATTTAGAGAGGTTTTCATTCAATGCAGAGTAGGTTTTAACAATGTGCTACAGATCTTCAGACAAACTGAACAGGACAGAGAAAATGGAGGTAAGATTTTTTGACTTTTATAGTCAGGGTGATCTCTAGGAGAGGGAGAGGACTAGGAGGCAATTTAAGGAAAAGAATCTTTGGGACTATCTAGTTTTAGATCTTTTCAAGATGGCTAGTGATTATAAAATGGTGTAAAGACAGTGCCATACCAGGGCCAAAAGGGATCCTCTAAGAGCTTAAATTCAGAGTGAAAACTGAAAAACAGGTTCTGGAAGGGACTACAAAAATCTCATCAGACATGGCAGGGATCCCAATTCAAATGCCTTTTGGTCTTGAAGCCTGTGAGCAGGAAATGTTTTTGCTTTTTCTGTATAACAACACACAGTGCTTAGAACAATATACAGATAGCACTTAATACTTATTAGATAATTTAGTAAAAACCAATTCTTTTACTAATAATTATTTTTCTGGCATCTGAACTAGTACATTTTGTAGCAAAGATACTGAGACTTGCATACTTCATAAGTTGTGCTAGTTAAACTGCTCTGTGGTTAGACTTCTAGATGATGTCCTATTTATAATAAAACACTACCCAGACCATTTCAATCCCCCTGCTCAGAAAATTTCAATGGCTCCCTACTGTCTACAGGATTTTAATTCAAATTTCTTATTCTGGCATACAAACCTCTCTCTACCTTTATGCTCCAAATACATCTTTTACTTTTCCCTGAAATGTATACTCACCTCTATTCCTTTGCTCATTTCATTCTCACTTTTCTGCCCTTAACCTAAGAAAATCCTACCTATTATTCTTTACTTCCTGGCTTAAGTCCTGACTCCTCTGAGCAGCTTTCTATGGCCATCCCACATCATAATAACTGCCTTCTCTGAATTCTTTTCTGTACCAGCCATATGCCATAATGTATCGTTAGTCAGCTTGTCTCGTATTCTCCTATTAGTTTGTAAGACTGTGCCTTATGCTTCTCTGACTATACATAGCTTTAGTACAATGATGAGAATACAGTATGCTGCGCTACAATAACTTGAATTACTATCAGCAGAAATTGTATATTATTATTATACTCTAGGTTTTGTTTATTATGTTAGTATAAAAAAGTATAAAGTAGGTTTTGGATAATCAGTTTTGAAAAGTAGAAGCCAACTAGCAAAGCACCACCTTGAAAATGAAAGGAAGTATAGAAACTGGGAATGGGAAGTCTATTCCAGCCCTCACGGATGTTTCCTTTTTCTGACCTCCTGTAGGACATAGTGCATAAATACATAATCAAGCATTTAATAATACTTACAATGTTCACTGTTATTTTACATGTGTCTATTTTCTCACAAATTTCCCAAGGACACAAGACAATGTCTTAAATGTTTCTGTAGTACCCAGAGTACCTAGTAAAAAGGCAGGCACATTATAGACACCTTGCAAAATCTTACTGATCAACTGGATGAAAGACTAAAGAGGTTAATGCTGTATGACACCAAATTTTTTGAAGCAAACAGAGGTGGTGTAAACTTGAATCCCCTCCATCTCTGTAAGTTCCACCTTGAATTTTCTGTCCTGGACAGATTGTACCAAGAGAGAAATGAATGATGGGATAGAAAATATCCACAGCCCTATCAGGTTAGGCAGGCCTCCTATATTGGCATAATTTCAAGTGCCTAATGCCAATGAGAAACAGACTACCCACTTAGAACTTAGAAGCCTTCCCTGTTCCCCTCAGGGAAGACTCATGGATTTGCATGGAAAAACAAAACAAAACAAAAACCATGAGATAATCTTTCTTACTCCTCTCACCTAAAAACAGGGTTGCTTCCATTACAGGAAAGAGATAACCACACGTTCTTTCCTCCTCCCACCTTCCAACCAGTCAGAGCTCCCAATTATATACAACATCAGACAGAACCAAAGGGTTTTCCTTTTCCTTTTGACCTTTTGGTCTGGTCACCCTGTTGTTCTATGCTCACTTCTGTTTCTCATATTTATGAATCACAAAAAAATTTTTTTTAGAATGTTTTCTGAATTTCAGGGTTGAGGTACTTTAGAGACTAGTTCAATTTCTGTTGTATCTCTGACAGATCTAACAAGTAGTAGGTACTCATCTAACTTTGGCTTGATAACCTCTACAGAGGGCAGATGTGTTCTGCTGATCAAGGTACCCTATTTTATGTTTGAAAATCTCTTAAGTATTAGGAAGCTTTTCTTTGCATCAAGCTTAAATTTTCCTTCCTGTGCCTTCCACTCATTATTTTTTCCTCTTCAGAATCAAGTAAAATAAATCTAATCCTTTTTAGCCATGGAAAACTACTAAGGCATTGCATTAGAGACCACCTCCTGCATAGAAATAGTGAGCTATTATCTAACCTATATCCTCCCATCTTATCCTAGAATGAGACTTCATGAAATGCTTTGCTAAAATCTATACTCTGTAGCATTCCCCTGATTACTAATCAAATAATCTTATCAAAAAAGGAGATGGGGATAATCTGTCATGGCCTGCACTTGAACAAGTTCTGGCTTTTATCTTTCCAGTTTCTTGGACATCATTTTCAAGTAGCAGATACTATGTGCTACATTTCAGCATATTTGATCTTTTCTCTGACAGAATTTGATAGGTGAATTTTTACATCATCTTACCTAGAAGTAGGCACTTCCCAGACACCATTTCAAAACTTTGACAACTTACGTAACCTTTTCTGCAGCTGGTCTTTATGTATTATCATTTCCTGTTAAAGATAAGCTACTTAAAAGAACCAGGACTGTCTTGTTGGCCTTTCTTTGTATCCCCAGAATTTAGTCTAGTGCCTGGCACACAGTAAACACTATATGCTTTTATCTATTTATATCTCTGTCACAAATTACACTTTTAATAAAGACTAAGTGGATCCTGGTAAGGCCTTTTTAAATCCCCATTAAATCCCTACAAAGTATTATCCCATTGACAAAGTTAAAGGCCTTATTAAAGAGTTTAGCTCTTTGATAAAGTATAACTCTAACTGACACTATATACTCCCCTTCCCCCTTTAACAACATATTAAGGATGATAGAATCATGGTTAAAGTCTGAGCCTCAGACTTGGTCTTTAAAAGTAGAGCTAGTGAGACAGACAGGAATAATCAGACTTGAGATATATAGAGAGCATTTTTTCTGACTTTACTTTTAATCATATTAAATCTCATTTTGTTAGATGTAGTTCCATATTCTAGTTCGTCATTCCATTATTGGGTGATCTTCGTAGCTTTGCATCTTCTACAAATTTAGACTTTTATTCAAGTTACTGATAAATGTTACATAGCACTGGTTGAAAGATACTCAACTATAGATACTCAAGTTGGCACTGCACTATCATTCATTTACTTTCTTTAGGCCTGGTTATTCAACCACTTTCAAATTCATCTCTTTATGCTATCAGCTAGTTCTAGAAAGGAATGAAGTCTGCATATCTCTGAACTGTCTCTAGCCAATCAAATGGTCTCAGATATAGTGTTAGATGGAGGTAGTGGCAAGACAATGAGGAATTCCTAGCCCAGACTGGTGGCTACAGAAACTTGGAGCTGATAGAATAGAGAAGTAATAGTGGAGTGATAAAGGAATTTTTGGAAAAGAAAAGAATTCTTAGATCAAAACTCTTGGAACCAGATTTGCTGGATAACACAATTCCTAGGTCAGGCTGGAAGCCAAAGAGTTGAAGTCTTCCAAAAGAAGAACATATTCAAGATTAATAAATAACATCTGACAAATTTCACCTTCTCCATAACTCACCATGGAGCTGATCCCTTTTTGGATATGTATAACTCATATCATTTGTTCCAGTAAAAGAAAAAAAAATTATTACATCGTGGTTATCTCCTTTGATACTCATCTACAGCAGTTCCTGTTTGGTCCAGGGATTCATAATTATCCAGTAACTTCTTTGGATTCAGGAGGGTTGGACCAGGAATGTCTCTGCAAGTGTCATCCCACTGCACAGGCTTAAGTTCTTATAGCTATTAGTTTGGGAACTCCTAGAAAATCCTTCTCCGGTTCCAAAACATCTTCATCACTTCACTATTGGTGAAGGAACATGAATTTCTGTGTATAATCCCTTTCCTCTCAATATTTCTCAGCTCAAGTTCTCTATATGTCCCTCCAGTACTCTTTTTGAAAGCTAAGGACAACATTCATAGCCATAATTCCATCATCAGCCTTAATATAGCCTTAAGTGAGGGGAGTTAGGAAGAAGGTAAATTTATACCTTATCAATGAGCTAAATTTGTTAATGAAATATTAGCTCTGACAAGGAATGTAAAAGAGATACCACTGGGGATTCAGAAAGATCTTACCAGGATCCTAATACATTTCTTCCTTACTGTGTTCCAGAATTTTTCCAAGAATAGAGATCTCCAGACTTCATCCTCTTCTCTAGTAGAGCTTTGAGACCGATTCTGTTTTCCAATATTATTTAAAATCATCAAAAGCATTTCAGAAGTCATATTTGAAGCCAGCTAGATGGTACAGTGAAGAGTAGTGGGTCTGGCATTAAGAGCTAGGTTCAAATTCAGCCTCAGACACTTACTAGCTTTGTGACTTTTGGGAAAGTCATTTAACCTCTGTCTCAATTTTCTCAACTATACCAACATCTACCTTATATGGTTGTTGTGAGGATTATTATATTATGCTATTTGTAAAGCATCTAGCACAATGCCCAGCACGCAGGAGATTTAATAAATGAAATCTTTTCATTTCCAGCCTCTTCAATTTTCTTACCTAAGAAATAATTTCTATGGATCTGGGAATCACAATGAGAGTAGCTAGTTGCTGTACGATCAACTCTTCACTCATTCTGGCTTTCTACTTTCTGCTAATCATTTTCTCTCGTCTAAAAATTATTTTCCTTGGATGAGAAAACAGAAGCAAAATGAGAATTTATTATTTTTTTTTCTCTTGAGCCTGTTATCTGCCTTTATTTTCATCTCCTGTCTAAAGTGTTGGTTGATGAAATCTCTAAGTCATACATTAGTATCTTTAGACAACTCTGCCCTTTTTCCACTACTGAATTTTTTTTCCCCCTCTTCTGAATTTCATCAGTGAAAGCTTGAGGGAAATGACTTTTAAACCATAGTATCATAGGTATCCTTCCTCTAAATTCTTTTGTTAATACCATTACAATTTATGGTGAATGTTTGATTTTCCTCTCATTTTGTCAAATTCTGTAATTCAGCAGGTCAATTTCCCTCTAAGGTTTTTATTACATCTATTTTAATCAGTTCCTCCTTGTTGGTGAGAGTCAGGTCCAGAATACCAGTTGTTCTGATTGGTTCCTCGAACTTCTGATTAAAGAGATAATTATTACTAAGACAAAGCAGGAAATTATTTCCTCTTCTTTTAGCAGGAAAAAGACACACTTGCAATTTTCAGGATAACTGAATCACCCTCCCTCTCCCTTATCTATAATAATATGCTTTTATGTAAGGTTTGCAATGTTTTAATTGCAATCTTTTTCTTCTCTGCTCTAATATTCAATGACATCTGCCTCCATTTTCACTCAGATGCTATTAGGCTGTCCCCTTATGGTTCCTCAATCTTTCTTCCCACAAGTCCATCTTCTTAAAATTCTAATGCTATTCTTTCTTAAAACATTTTTTTTTGACTATTATGAATAGGGCCATATTCCATCCATGGCTCTTACCCTAATTAAGTCTCAATATATAAGGCTGAATGTATCCTCACATTGAGATTTCTAGTTGATCTTTTTTCACTCATTCTATATATTTGTGCATTAATATTTAGGTCATAAGGCACCATGGATTTTATTTGCATTTTATCTCCTATAAACTCATTTAAGAATCTGCGCAATTCTTTAGAGGATCTAGCTTGGTGGATATGCATTATTCAGTTTTCTCTTTTCTCCAGTTTAAAGCCCTTTTAGTTAGATTCAAAGATTCCAGACATATACAATCTTAGTCTTTGTATGCATAATCCCCTGTCCCCTCCTTTCCCCAGCCCTCACCCAAAAGTTAATATTAAACTGTGACCTCCTCTCTTCTCAGACACCAATTTCTTAACTAGATGTTCAAATCTGAACTCTCCCTTTCCCCTGTAAAGTCCTTGTCTTCTATCATTATGCAGAAGTGATCAAAATACTACCTGTGCTCATAAAGTTTTCCATCCTTTGCCCAAAGCTTTGTGATTTTTAGCAATAATTCCAATATTCCTTCTGGCAGCACATTTTTGCTGCAATTTTTGCCTACATCAGCCACCATAAGTGGGAAGTAATTAGCTAGATCAGACAAGTCTTGAGATGTTTTCTCTTATATCTTAAATTCACATTGAGAGAAAAGTGGATTCTTTTATTATTACCAGGTAAATATAGAACTTTCTCATTTACCCTTTGCAGGGAGTCACAGTCAGTCCTGCTTGTTTCTTCCTCTCTTTATAGATGATCTAATAGTATCATTGGATTCCTATCATCATGCTTGTTTTCTCCCCAAAGAATCAACCTTGTTTTTCTTTGGGAAGAAACTGACATCTGTTACTGAGCTTCCCTCTTTTGTGTCATTTTTTCATTCTCTAATTTTCTGTCATAGGTGAATGTTATGCCTCTTCAGATCCTTTTTTTTTTTTTTCAAGCCCTTTTATTTTCTCTTCTAGGAAGGAGACCATTTTATACTTTTGGGCCTAGACATGAAAGACAAAAATATACTCAATACAGATCACTGAAAAATTTCTCCTTGTTCTTCATACTTTGTGTTATGTATATATCCTTAAGAAGACAACTAGGTAGCTCAGTGGATCAAGTTCTTGCCTAGATAATCAGGAAGATCTGAGTTCAAGTACAGACAGTCTTAGACACTGTGAGCCACTTAAACCTCTGTTTGCTTGAATCTACTGTAGAAGGAAATGCCAAACCACTCGTATTTTTGCTAAGAAAAACCTATTGACTAAATATGGTTCATGAGGTCACAAAGAGTTAGACATGACTGAACAAAAATCTCTTTAACTGAGTTTTGGGAAGCAGCACAGCTTTAGAAGCTGGGAAATGATTGCTGTCTTTGAGGAGCATGGGAATAACTCCAGGGCTCTTTGGGGCTCAAGGATTCAGATTCATCCTAAGTCGTGTGTCAAATAGTGATAGGAGGCTCTGGTGACAGTTGCATTCACTGATCAAACGATCTACTTCTAGTGTGTCTCATGGTCTGAATGCCAGACCTTTTTACTTGTGTATCTTGCCATCATTTCAAACTGAGAAACCTATTTAGTACCTCTGAGGCAATATGAAACAGCAAGAACTTTGAATTTAGATTCAAAGGACCAGCATTCAATCTTGCCTTTGCTACTTTTTATTTAAGTGATTCAGACTCAGCTTTTTCATCTATGCAATAAGGGAGAGATCTGGACTAAATGCTGATACCCTTCCAGCTTTTGACATTATGACCACATGAATTCAAAACTTTGGAAGTTAATTCTCTACATTTCCCTCCAAATTAGCTCCATCTCTAGGTTTCATTATTTGTCAATAGCACTGCCATTCTACAGAAATAACTATCACCATAGGTGTGACAGAGAATAGAACACTGGACTTGAAATCATAAGGATGTGAGTTTAAACCCAGCCCCAGATATTTACTAGCTATGTGAACCTGGGCAAGTCATCTAACATCTGCCTCAAGTTTCCTTATCTGGAAAATGGGGATCATTATAGCACTTACCTCTTAGGGTGGTTGTGAGGATAAAATGAATTAACATTCGTAAAGTACTTTGCAAACCATAATGCTCTATATAAATGCTATATAACTACCTATGAAATGTGTAACAAATGTACCTTAAGCATGATTATACTAATAGTTTCCCTATCTCCAGTACCTCCCTAGTGTTATGCTTACATATAGGCAATTGTAATTTGTGATAATACTATGATATGAAGAATACATCAAGCTATTAGTAACTGACATGAATTTGTTTACTAATATAACATAGAAGTTAGCTGGTCTTGGATATTCTCTACTCCGATTCCCTCATTATGCCAACGGGAAAACTAGAGATCCAGAAAGTAGTAATGAATTGTTAAGGTCACATATCCACAAGAAGCTTTCACCCAAGGAACTAGCTGAGGCAGTTATTCTGAGGGAACTAGGAGTTTAAAGGGGTATTGGAAGAAGGGAGGGGATGATTTTGAAGTATTACTGGGGTGCTTAGGGCAGTCAGAAGGCTGGGTGCCTGAACAGAAAGGTAGTGAGAGGACAGGAGGTAGGAGAGGGAAGAAGAAAGTCAGTCAAACTATGAAGACAAACTTCACAATTTTGCACTGGGCTGATTCTTTCTTTAATCCATATATCTTAACCTGAGGTCTGTGAACTTATTTTTTTTTTAATGTTTTGATAACTATTTTAATGTAACTGATTTCCTTTGTAATCATGTGTTTTATGCATTTGAAAACATTATTCTGAGAAGTTTGAAGTACATAAGCAGCCAGAAGGGATCTAAGGCCCAAAAAATTTAAGAACCCCTGCTGTAATACAGACTGTATATCAATGCTAGACTGATCTTCTAAAGGCATTGTTTCCATCATGGCACAGCCCTGCTTAAGTACCTATGTTGGCTGTCTATTATCTGCTTTATCACACCTAAACTTCTCATCTTTGGTTTCCAGTCAGGTCACATCTCTTTAGTGTCTTGCTGAAGGTTGCATCCTGTGATTAGTTTTACTTTTGTACCTTTGTTCATGTACCCTGAGCTAGGAATGCCTTCCACCCAACCTATCTGCCTATCTAATCCCTATACCTTCAAAGCCAAGCCCAAGTTTCAACTTCTCTAGGAAGACTTTTCTGATTCCTTCACAATGCTTTCTTCCCTCTCTGAATGCCATTTGGAAATGTGATCACTTAATTAGGAGTTCTTATCTAATTATCTCATGTGTGTTGGTTTTATGTCCCCCACTAGCTAGCTGGCCTCTTGTTAAACATCTTGTGTCTCTCCCATAGTGCTTCCTATCTTTTTAACACTTCTGAGTTAAGGTGCCCTCAAAGCTCTTTATTTCCCTAGGGTCATCCATCCTTTCCCTCTACTCCAGAATTTATTCAGGTATTCCACAGATATGCCAGGAATGGTCTCCTAGTGTACTAGCATCCAGCATCCCAGCTTGTTGTGGCTCATCTAGGTTGCCCAATCCTTACCGTCAGCTCTAGCTCTTATATCCCTCTGTGCATGGCTGCTGGCTGGGACTGCTGAGAAAGGAGAACTTGGCTCCATCAGAAGAGCCAGGGATGCCTGTTCAGCAGCTCCAAAACTGGTAGGTTGCACCCCGTTGGACTGGGGTTCCTCCCTGCTGCCCTGGTCAGCCTGGGCTTCCTGGCTGCTAGCATCCAGGCAGAGCCCAAGGGGAAGAGAGGGTAGGCTGTTGCTACAGCGGGCCCCTTCATCCAGCGGGCCTGTCCCATCCCGCTGGGATTCAGGGATAGGTGAGAACTCCAGGGAGGAGTCGCCAGCGCTCAGCCGGAGGGGAGGTGAACCTGAGCCTCCCACTCTTTTTCGGCCCTTGGCCAGTTCAGCAAAGGAAGTGACCCGTCTGGGTGGGGAGCTGGGCCCAGCCAATGAGGAGGGTCCCTCACTCAGACGGACGGGGCAGCTCAGCATGCGCTCCAGGGAGCCCAGCCGGTTTGGGGGGCTTCGTTCTAGACTTCGGTCATAGCTGCGGGAACGCTGGCGCCCGCTGCTGAGGTTGGGAGGAGACACGTTGACGTACACCTGTCCCTCTATCACATCTGGGCTTGCCCCAAGTCCCACTTCTGTTGGAGAACTCTTGGCCTTCTGCTCTTCCATGTGGGTCTCTGGCTTTTGGAATAGGTAGTACTCAGTGGGTTGGCCTGAGACTGGGCCAGGACTGCCCTTGGTGTGTTCCTCTGAGCAACTGGTTATGGAGGAGCCAGCGGGACTGGGTGAGGACTGGGAGGACAGGTCACAGGTGACAAGTTTGTAGTAGTTCTGTGTGGCCACCACAAGGCGGGCCTGGCTCTGGAAGCAGGCAGTGAGGTCAGCTGTGGCCGGGCAGGGCTCACAGTGTGGGCGGTAGGAATTGCAGTTGGCATCGAGCTCAGGAGAGGAGGCGTGAGGGCAGCTGCAGCCCTCGTTTCCACCCCCACTGTCAGGGTGGTGAGACTCACAGGACATCTTAGACTCAGCTGGGGAGGGGTGCAGGTCCAGGTAGAAGGCTCCAGGGTCTGAGTGGCTGCAGAAGGAGGAATCGCTGCAGGACAGGGGGGCAGAGTTGAGATTGGCACGGGAGTGACCATGCATCTTGTTGTAGAGGGCACTAAAGGTGACCAATACTCCATCTGAGCTGTTGCAGGAAGAATCACTAACATAGCCCATGGACTGGTCAGCCACCTCTGATTGGCTGGATGTACTGCTGCAACGGCAGTGTCGGGATCCCAAGCTTGAACAGCCACAGGCTCGGACACTTGGGTTTCTTGGGGACTCATCTAAGCTAAGTTTCCACTCCTGATCAAAGGAAAAACCAGAGGTGTCACTGGCCCCAGGGCCACCCCCCTCATCCAGCTCCATGGTCTCTGCCTCCAGTTCTGAGGGACAGTGGTGCCCATGGCTGCATTTCTGTGCTTCTGAACTGCTCAGAGGCTGCTGCTCCTGTCCTTCTACCACTCCAGCTCGAGTGTTTGTGGCTCCCCAGGTTTTCCCTGTTCCAGGGCCAAGAGTTGCCAGCTGGAAGGGGGGCTGTCCGCTCCCATGGAGGTGAAAGGACTGTTGGGTTGAACTGTCACAATCTCCATATGGCTCTTCTGGTTCACCCTCCTTCATTAGGAATGGGTTGTGCCGCTTGGGAACTCCAGGACCTCGCCCATCACGGATCCTGCTTTTGGGACCATCCCCAGACCCAACAGCACCCCCTGAGGCAGGGAGCACTCTACTGTAGAGCAGAGAGTCAGCCTGTGTCAGGTCTCTGTCAGGGTGGCCCAACTCAGGGGGACAGAAGGGGTTGGTCCTTGAACTTCCATTGCCCGCACCTCCACTCCCACAGCATTGCCTGTCAGGGACCTGGCAATGCACCAGGGGAATATGGTGGACGATGAGGGTTTCTCCCGTCAGCTTAGGGGGACTATCCATTCTGGAAAGTTCGGCCAAGGGCATCAATGGCCCCAGATACTGCCCCCGGAACCTTTTGGGGCAGGACACATCTCATCAGGAAGACCTGGTACCTGGAGAGACACAAAAAGAGACAAAATGCAATGTCATCTTGCTAGAAATGAGGGGCACATACATACAGCTTCCCACCATACCTAACATACTTTCTTATCTGTATTTGGGACACACAAAACCCTGCCTTATTCCTGGGAGCAGAAGATTTGGGAAGATCCTAGGATCACAAGACTTAAGAATTAGAAAACATCTGATATCATCTAGTCTCATACTCTCATTTTACAGATGAGGGAACTGAGACCCAGAAGTGGGAAATGTCTAAAGTTACACAAGTATTAAGTCACAGAGCCAAAATTAGAATGAACATGGCTTAATTACAAATGCAGTGTGCTTTGTGCCATCATAGATTCAAGCTGCCCCTATTACTATAGAATAAGGGGTAGAGTTCAGATTTACAGCCTTGTTTTCCTTTGTCAAATCTAGTACTCTACTGCATCATAGGGGTCTATTCCTGAGAGAATTAAACATGTTCTGGCAGTAACCAGATTCAGTTTTATGTGCTTTTTTTTTTTTTTTTTGAAAATTAAGGCAAACTTACAGGTTTGACCTTCCTTGAGTTTCAATCTATAATAGATATTTTAAAATGTTTTTTGTCAAGTAAATTTTTTCCATCTTCTGTTACTTGTTCCAAAAAGAACAAATTCTGATCAGTCTTCAATAACAAATATTATCTCTAAGGGGGAACCAAGTAACTATAATGGAAAGGTTGACAAAAAGAGTACCCTTAAATATTCATCATCACAGGTTTTGGAACTTAAGCACAGTGTTTGAGAGACTAATAAAATCACATATGTCATATATTTGTCTTTCAATATTTTTTCTCAGTCTTCAGAGTTTAGTTTAGGCTCTCCTTTTAAGAAAATAAAATATAGATCTTTTAAAAATATTCTGATAAATGTTTCAATATAATTTGTTTTCTTTGTAATTTTATTTTATATACTTAAAAACTGTTTTGAGAAGAAATATGCCTAAGTGGTCTAGGTCACAGACATAGTTTAAAAGCCTTATTATAGAAGTTTCTTTGTCATTGGATCAGTTATACCACAGATAAGGTAAGGGACTTAAGACCTGGCTTCTAAACCTGCCTCAGACCTTTACTTAGCTGTGGAGCCAGGGCAAAGTCTCTCTTAGTCTCTCTCAGCCTCAGTTTCTTCCTTTGTAAAAAGGGGGAAATAATAACACCTACCTTTCAAAGTTGTTGTGAGGATCAAAGGAGATAAGATGTGTCAGGCACTTTTGCAAACCTTAAAGTTCTCCATAAATGTTCACTATTATTATGTGGCTCTATGTTAAGGCTAAAACTCCATCCCTACTGCTCCCCCAATTCCAGTTTTCCTAAGTGAGTGAGCTCTCAGTCTCTACCTGCTCAAATAAGTCTTCACTTCCAGAGAATCTTTAATTCAATTCACTGCCCACTCATTCCTTTATTCTTTCCCTTGTCACTCCTATTTTTTTTTATCTTCTACTTCAGGATGTTTTTCTCACCACCCTTTTTTCTGTCATTTACTGTTTAATGATATCACTTTCCAACTTTTTTTAAACATTTAACTCTTGTGAATTTATATATATGACAACATCTAGTCACATGTAATATAGTGCAACATTTATTCCACAACAAAGGAATACTGAAGATATACAATAGGGAGGGTTCTTTTCCTGTCCATATGTTCCTATTTAAATCATTTCCAAGTATCAGTCTGTGTGGCTCATGGAGACACAGATAATGGTGTTCTCCCATTCTCCTTGTCACTGAGATCCCAGTAGCCTTGGAAACTATTTTACAGGATTAATATATATATAAAAATGAATAGATAAAAAAGTTTTTCATTACAGTGAATATATGAGTACCTCTTTCTATAGTCAAAACCTCACTGTAGGATCCTCATCTGGAACTGCTTGTAACTCCATATTCAGGGGGCTCACACACATAATACACACAAGATGCAGAGACTTACAAAAATACATACATACATGGTGACATGCTCATCCACAAACATTAAATTTCTCCAGGATACTAAAAAACACAGATATACAATAAAAAGATGTGTTGCTGCAAAGACACTTAGATAAATATGGCTAATTCCTCTAATTCACTTAATCAGAGTCTAGTAGAAAGGGCTTTGGCCTTGGAGTTAGGGGAATTCCAAGCTGAATCATTACTATCTGTGTGATCACAGGCAAGTTATAAGTTCCTAGATCCTCAGTCTTCTCATCTATAAAATAAGATTAACATTATTTATGGTATCTATCTTACATTATATTATCTCATTTGATCCTGTAATTCAGTAAATTTTAAAACTATTTTGTTGTTGTAATTGTTACTGCTACTTCTTAGGAGCCACTGACCTTTAGGAAAAATACAGAGAGATGTATATGTATATAGATAGTGCTCTCTCTTTCTTCTTCTCCCTCCCCCCCTGCCCGCGCTCCCTCCCCCTTTTCTCCCCCCATTCCACTCTCCCCCTAAACTCTTTTAGAAAAACAAAAAATTCTATTTTTTCTTCTTTGACAGAACCCATAGTGAGGTAAAACAAGGCTTCTCTCCAGAAAGGTGACAATAAACTTAAACCTATGACTTCTTTGGCCATGGCAGTCTATAGAATAGACATGACAAATACAATACAATTATGTTAATATTTTGGTCAATTACGGGATAATGGGAAGAAGGAAGAATGGGGGGGAAGGAAAATAAAGGCAAAGAGAGGAGTCAAAAAAAAAAAAGCAAGACAACACAGAGAGCTAGGTCTTGTGCCTACTGATGTAGGATAGAGAAGTAGCTTCATGAAGTCACATGTTCATCCTGTGGTCTTTTAAGATTAAGTGCTGCTGAATACTTTTAAAACCACATTGTATTTTCAGAGCTGTAAGAAGTGAGGCATAGCACCTTTTGATATTTGTCTGTGAGAGTCACACTGAGAACCTCTAGCCACTGTAAACCTCAAGTCCAAGGCTTACTAAAGCATTAAATAAATACGATTAAATGATTCCAGAGAAAACTCTATTCCATGATCTTATGGGGGGGTCTTAATTCTGATGAAGGGTTTGATATTTTATTGCTTCTATTTGGGGGGGACTCCTCCTGTTGTCCCTACCCAGCAAGAGAGGAGAGCCTAATCTATCCTGCAGAAGTCTGCTAAATGACTGCAGGTATCTCTGCCATATAATGAAGTAACTTTCCCCCTTAAAGTCTATGTCTGAACCAAGGTAGAAAAGGAGTTTGGAGCCAGGACAGAGATACATAAAAGCTAGAGGGTCTCTCCTATTACCATAAGAGTTTTATTTAACAAAATCAAATATATTCAACACACATACCATTGCATGACTTCTCCCTTCCTTCCTCCCCTCCTTCCACTGCTAGCCATGTTTGTCTCATGATACACTTACTCCTTTGATAATTAATTCCTACCAGTGTGCTCATTCATGCCTAGGTCCTAATTGGTGACTTAGAGTACACTTCAAATTTTCCTCATTTTGATTTTTGTTCCATTAACCTTCTCTTTTCACAATCAAATCCTTAAATATTGCATCCTAGATCAACTTCCTGAGAAAGAAGGGAGGGAAACAGAATTACCACCTTCCTTGAGAGATAGAACCATTATTTCCCATCCCACTCCTGCAGGCACATAATGATTTTCAATTGTTCATGATTCCATGCCAAGTCAAGTCTTTTCCTCTGTTGCTATTAAGAAGCTCGGCATAAAATTAAGACAACTCTGAGATATCACTACACACCTACCAGATTGGCTAAGATGACAGGAAATAATAATGACGAATGTTGGAGGGGATGTGTGAAAACTGATACATTGTTGGTGGAGCTGTGAATGGATCCAGCCATTCTGGAGAGCAATTTGGAACTACGCTCAAAAAGTTATCAAACTGTGCATACCCTTTGACCCAGCAGTGTTTCTATTGGACTTATATCCCAAAGAGATCTTAAAGGAAGGAAAGGGACCCACATGTGCAAGAATGTTTGTGGCTGCCCTTTTTGTAGTGGCTAGAAACTGGAGACTGAATGGATGCCCATCAATTGGAGAGTGGCTGAATAAATTATGATATATGAATGTCATGGAATATTATTGTTCTGTAAGAAACAACCAGCAGGATGATTTCTGAGAGGCCTGGAGAGACTTGCATGAACTGATGCTGAGTAAAATGAGCAGAACCAGGAGATCATTATACACAACAACAAGAAGACTATATGATGATCAATTCTGATGGACATGGTTCTCTTCAACAATGAAATGTTTCAAACCAGTTCCAACTGTTGAGTGAAGAAAGCCATATACACCCAGAGAGAGGGATATGAAATGTGGACCACAACATATTTTCATGCTCTCTATTGATGTTTGCTTGGATTGTGTTTCCTTTCTCTGATTTTTTTTTCTTGTAGATACAATTTTTCTTGCACAACAATGATAAGTGTGGAAATATGTATACATATATTTGATTTGTCAAGTATTTTAACATAATTAACATGTAGTGGATATCCTGACATCTAAGGGAGGGGTGGGGAGTAGGGGGGAAAATTTGTAACAGAAAGCTTTGTAAGGGTTAATGTTGAAGAATTACCCATACATATGGTTTGCAAATAAAGTTTTAATAATAAATAAAAAAATTAATTTAAAAAAAAAGAAGCTCAGCATACCAGGATTTACAACTCCTGCCTGGACTTGGGTTTGGGGGCATATCTTCCCAATTTCACTTCCTTTAGAAAAATTATTTACAATATATATTCTCTGGCCTTCTCTTATTCCATCTATCTAAACTCTGATCCTGATAATCAACTCTAGTTTTCACTGATTCCCCCACTCTTCATTCTTCTAACTTGCCTTTAAAGTATGAAGACATCTCTGCAATCAAAAGTCAAATGATCTTTTCTTAAACATGTATCTGGCTGGATGAATTTACCTACTCTCTCATTAGCGGTCATCATGGAGTTACAGAAATCTTAAGAGTTCAATAAGGTCCTAGAAAAAGTTTACTACAATATTCCTATCAATGTGGGCAACAGGAGCAATATAGGGAAGAACAGTGGATTCAGTGTCCAATGACCTGGGCTTGAATATCAGCTCTGCCTGTCATTATGACTGCCACTTAACTTCTCTGAGACTCAGTTTCCTTAACTATGAAATGAGAAGATTGGATGACAGGATCTCTAAGGTCAAGTTGTAAATTTATAACTCCACGATTATTTCTTCCAACATCCTTGATGGGTAATCAGCCGATCTTGGCTTAATCACTCCCTTTGGCTTGGAACTCATTAATTTTAAAAGAGAGGTCATTTTACTGTTGGGCAGCTCTGTTTAGTATAATTTTATTTATTCAACAGATGTTTGCTTAGCATATATGAGCACTCCGGAGGTCATCAAGTAGCTAATAATTAAGTAGGAATGTAGGTGGAACCTCCTTAAACTGTCATATAATCAAGATTTTTAATTGGGTGAGAATGACCATAGAACTATAGATTTAGCCAATAAGTTTGATCTGAAGAGCTCAAAATTGGTACAGGAACATCTTGATTCCAAGAACTCTATTCTCTTCTGGGACCAAGAGAGAGCAAATGCTATA
The DNA here is from genome assembly GCA_023553655.1 of Myrmecobius fasciatus. Lineage (NCBI taxonomy): Eukaryota > Metazoa > Chordata > Mammalia > Dasyuromorphia > Myrmecobiidae > Myrmecobius > Myrmecobius fasciatus. Next base: position 63,965 of record JAJPUD010002136.1, read on the forward strand.
GTGTGGGGCTCTAACTCTAAGGAACAACAGTCATTGTTTTTTGATAAATTTTTTTTTAAATTTTATTTTTTTATTTTATTTGCATAACATATGTGTGGGTAATTCTTCAACAATAACCCTTACATAGCTTTCCGTTACAAATTTTTCCCCCAACTCCCCACCCCTCCCCTAGATGGCAGGATATCCACTACATGTTAATTATGTTAAAATATTGGCAAATCGAATATATGTATACATATTTCCAAACTTGTCATTGAACAACAGTCATTTTTAATCATTATAATCAAATCAACTACAAATGAACTATGAAGAAAGATGCTAAACACATCTATCCAAAGAAAGAACTAATAAAAAGAAATATAGTATGGTTTTGCATATATACAAATATATGTGTCTAATGGTAATCTCTAGGGACGGCCAGACCCTGGGAAGTAAGGACAAAATAAAAAAGACAAAATCTAATCTGGAAGAAAATATATTTTCTTTAAATAAACATTTCTAATAATCTTAATATTATCTTTGAAAAGAAAATATATCATTTCCCCTTCAAAATAGTCAGTCAGTTAACTAGCACGTATTAAGTACCTAAATTCTGGGAAACACAATCTTGTAGTTTGTGTGGTAAGGGTAGGAGAAGAAAGAGGAAGTCGGAGCCCAAGTCAGGCACTCAGTTTGTGGCAGCAGCAGAAGAGGGAAGGTTAATTTGGGATTAGGTGTGACAATTCTTTGAATTTGGGTTGGCTCAGGGACTAGAAAGATTTAGGAAATATAGTTCTTCAAGTTGGAACTCAATTGGAGAATTTTAGAAAGAAGATTAAAACAAGGAGTTATTTTGTCTAATTATATGCCAATCATTTTAAGTGAAATGGAATGGCTGTGATGGAATACTACTGCTCAATAAGAAATTATGAGCTGGTTGATTTTAGAAAAACATATAAAGACTTGCATGAAATACAAAATAAAATGAACAAAATCAAGAGTATGTTGTGTATGGTAAAAGCAATTATTCTATTTTTTTTTTTCTAGTTTAGCACCCGATTTTATTTTATTTTATTTTTATTTATTTATTTATTAATACTTTTTATTTGCAAAACATATGTATGGGTAATTCCTAAACATTAACCCTTACAAAGCTTTCTGTTACAAATTTCCCCCCCTACTCCCCACCCCTCCCCTAGATGGCAGGATATCCACTACATGATAATTATCTTAGAATACTTAAGAAATCGAATATATGTATAGTTATTGCCACACATCATTTTTTTTTTTTGTGCAGGAGAAATCGTATCTACAAGAAAGAATAATCCGATAAAGGAAATATAATGCAAGCAAACCTCAATAGAGAACATGAAAATGTTATGTTGTGGTCCACATTTCACATCCCTCTCTCTGGGTGTATATGGCTTTCTTCACTGAACAATTGGAACTGGTTTGAAGCATTTCATTGTTGAAGAGAGTCATGTCCCTTAGAACTGATCCTCATATAGTATTGTTGTTGCCGTGTATAATGATCTCCTGGTTCTGCTCATTTCACTCAGCATCAGTTCATGCAAGTCTCTCCAGGCCTCTCTGAAATCGTCCTGCTGGTTATTTCTTACAGAGCAATAATATTCCATAACATTCATATACCATAATTTATTCAGCCACTCTCCAACTGATGGGCATCCATTGAGTTTCCAGTTTCTAGCCACTACAAAAAGGGCTGCCACAAACATTCTTGCACATGAGGGGCCCTTTCCTTCTTTTATGATTTCTTTGGGATATAAGCCCAATAGAAACACTGCTGGGTCAAAGGGTATGCACAGTTTGATAGCATAGTTCCAAAAGCAATTATTATTCTAAAAACAACTTCGAATGACTTAGTCATTTTTGAGTATTGTAAATATTCAAATCAACTACAAAGGGCCTATGAAGGAAGATGCTATTCACATCCAGAGAAAGAACTGATTAAAAAAATGCATAATATGATTTTGCATATGTATACAGGAATGTGTCTAATTGTAATTTTCTCGTGGGGAGGGAGAAAGAAAAAGTAATAAAATGAACAAAAGAGAATTTAGAACTTAGAACAAAAGAAAAAGCTTTGAAAATGATGTGTAACATTACATATTTTTTTTCTTTTTGCTGAGGCAATTGGGGTTAAGTGACTTGCCCAGGGTCACACAGCTAGGGAATGTTAAGTGTCTGAGACCAGATTAGAACTCAGGTCCTCCTGATTTCAGGGCTGGTGGTCTATCCACTGTGTCACCTAGCTGCCCCTACATAGTTTTTTAAAAAAGAAAACTGTGAAATCGAAATTCATGGTTTTATACTGAATCCTCTTTTCATTTTGTTCTGTGTACATGGAAATGTTCTTTTTTTGTCTTTTTGCATTTAAGTTCAAAATGAATTTTAAAAATAATTTAAAAAAAGAAGATGAAAGCAGTGGAGCCAAAGATAAGCCAAAGAATTCCCTGAATTCATTCCAAGAAATAGCTGCAATTCCCCAAAAGACTAACAAAGATCAGTAAGGTTTAAGAACTTGGGTTGGAGACTCTGCAGATGGCTGACAGTGGGAGGATATCAATTCCTAGTCTAAAGCTACCAGATAGCACTTCACATCTCTAAGATTGGCTAAGATGACAGAAAAAGATGATAAATGTTGGAGGGGATGTGGGAAAACTGGCACACCAATGCACTGCTGGTGGAGCTGTAAACTTATCCAATCATTCTGGAGGGAAATTTGGAATTATGCTCAAAGGGCTATCAAACTCTACATACCCTTTGATCCAGCAGTGTCTCTATTGGGCCTGTATCCAAAAGAGATCATAAAAAGGGAAAAGGACCCACATGTGCAAAGATATTTGTGACAGCCCTTTTTGTTATTAAAGCTTTTTATTTGCAAAACATATGTATAGGTAATTTTTCAACACTGACCCTTGCAAAGGTTTCTGTTGTAAATTTTTCCCTCTTGCCCCCCACCCCCTCCCCTAGATGGCAGGAAATCTAATACATGTTAATTTTGTTAAAATATTTGACAGATCTAATTTGTATATACATATTTATAAAGTTATTTTGCTGTACAGGAAAAAAAACCTGAGAAGGAAAACATAATGCAAGCAAACATCAATAGAGTACAAAAATGCTACGTTGTGGTTCAGACTCAGATCCCAGACCTCTCTCTGGGTGTATATGGCTTTCTTCACTCAACAGTTGGAACTGGTTTGAAACATTTCATTGTTGAAGAGAACCATGTCCATCAGAATTGATCATCATATAGTCTTATTGTTGTCGTATATAATGATCTCCTCGTCCTGCTCATTTCACTCAGCATCAGTTCATGCAAGTCTCTCCAGGCCTCTCTGAAATCATCCTGTTGGTCATTTCTTACAGAACAATAATATTCTATGACATTCATATACCATAATTTATTCAGCTATTCTCCAACTGATGGGCGTCCATTCAGTTTCCAGTTTCTAGTCACTACAAAAAGGGCTGCCACAAACATTTTTGCACATGTGGGTCCCTTTCCCTCCTTTAAGATCTCTTTGGGATATAGGCCCAATAGAAACACTGCTGGGTCAAAGAGTATGCACAGTTTGATAACTTTTTGAGCATAGCTTCAAATTGCTCTCCAGAATAGTTGGATCCATTCACAGTTCCACCAACAATGTATCAGTGTCCCAGTTTTCCCACATCCCCTCCAACATTTATCATCTTTTCCTGTCATCTTAGCCAATCTGACAGGTGTGTAGTGGTATCTCAGAGTTGTCTTAATTTGCATTTCTCTGATTAATAGTAATTTGGAGCACCTTTTCATATGACTAGAAATAGTTTTCATTTCATCATCTGAAAACTGTCTGTTCATATCCTTTGACCATTTATTGATTGGAGAGTGACTTGAATTCTTATAAATGAGACAATTCTCTATATATTTTAGAAATGAGGCCTTTATAAGAACCTTAAATGTAAAGATGATTTCCCAATTTATTGCTTCCCTCCTAATCTTGTCTGCATTAGTTTTGTTTGTACAAAAACTTTTTAACTTAATATAATCAAAATTATCTATCTGGTGTTCAATTAAGAGTTTCAATTCTTTGGAAACAAATTCCTTCCTTCTCCACAGGTCTGAGAGGTAAATTATCCTATGTTCCTCTAATTTGTTTATAATATCACTCTATGTCTAAATCATGAACCCATTTAGATTTTATCTTGGTATGTAGCATTAGGTATGGGTCAAGCCCTAATTTCTTCACCACTAGTTTCCAATTTTTCCCAGCAGTTTTTTTTGTCAAATAGTGAGCTCTTAACCCTAAACCTGGGATCTCTGGGTTTATCAAATACTACATTGCTATAGTTATTGTGTGGCAGCCCTTTTTGTAGTGGTAAGGAACTGAAAACTGAGTGGATGACCATCAGTTGGAGAATGGCTGAATAAATTATGGTATATGAATATAATGGAATATTATTTTTCTATAAGAAATTATCAGCAGGATGATTTCAAAAAGATCTGGAAAGACTTACATGAACCAATGCTAAGTGAAATGAGTAAAACCAAGAGAACATTGTATACAGCAACAAGATCAACTCTGATGGACATGGCTCTTTTCAACAACGATGATGAAGAGAGCCATCTGTATACAAAAAGAGGACTATGGGGACTAAATGTGGATCTCAACATAATATTTTGCTGTTGTTTTTGTTGCTTGTTGCTTTGTTGTTGTTGCTTGTTTTTTCTCTCTCATTTTCTCCCCTTTTTTATCTGATTTTTTCTTGTATAGCATGCTAAATGTGGAACTATGTTTAGAAGAATTGCAAAAAAAAAAAGCTACCAAAGACAGTAAGTTTTAGAAAAAAAATGGACAGACTTTTTATATATAATCCTACAAATACTTAAAACAAATTATTACATATCCCCCAAAGTTATACTTTTTCTTTTTTTTTAATTAAAAGTTTTTATTTGCAAAACATATGTATGGGTAATTTTTCAACATTAACCCTTACAAAGCTTTCTGTTACAAATTTTTCCCCCCTACTCCCTTTCTTCACTGAACAATTGGAACTGGTTTGAAACATTTCATTGTTGAAGAGAGCCATGTCCATCAGAATTAATCATCATACAGTATTGTTGTTGACATGTACAATGATCTCCTGATTCTGCTCATTTCGCTCAGCATCAGTTCATGCAAGTCTCTCCAGGCCTCTCTGAAATTGTCTTGCTGGTCATTTCTTACAGAACAATAATATTCCATAATATTCATATACTATATCCACTACCTGTTAATTATGTTAAAATACTTGACAAATCAAATATATGTATACATATTTCCACACTTATCATTGCTGTGCAAGAAAAATTGTATCTACAAGAAAGAAAAATCAGAGAAAGGAAACAATGCAAGCAAACATCAATAGAGAGCAGGAAAATGTTATGTTGTGGTCCACATTTCACATCCCTCTCTCTGGGTGTATATGGCTTTCTTCACTGAACAACTGGAACTGGTTTGAAACATTTCATTGTTGAAGAGAGCCATGTCCATCAGAATTAATCATCATATAGTATTGTTGTTGCTGTGTACAATGATCTCCTGATTCTGCTCATTTCACTCAGCATCAGTTCATGCAAGTCTCTCCAGGCCTCTCTGAAATTGTCCTGCTGGTCGTTTCTTACAGAGCAATAATATTCCATAACATTCACCATAATTTATTCAGCCATTCTCCAATTGATGGGCATCCATTCAGTTTCCAGTTTCTAGCCACAAAGTTATACTTTTTCAAGGTAAGTATCCTTGGTTTCTCCAACCTTATATGACTCAATATTGAGTTTCCTTACCATCTTGCTATATTCTTTCTCAGGCTTATCAATGTTCTTCCTAAGATGTGGCTACCCAATAGTCTGTGAGTTCATTGGAGCGAGGACTATCCTTTGCCTTTCTTTGTATACTGAGAACTTAGTGTAGTGTATAGTGTAGTATTAAGTACATGGAACATACTTAATAAAAAAAGCATTTTATTATATATAATCAGTGCACTGCCTGGTTGAATATATTAAAGTTGCAGCTTGATAGAGACTATGGTATATCCATGCCCTCCCTCTGTTTAGGTACTATGCTTCTATTAATGCAACCAAAGAGTATGTTTTTGATTGTTCCATCATTATTTCTGGCTCACATTGAGCTTGTGATTACCTAAAACTCCTGGATTTTTTTTCTCATGTACTGCTGTATAACCTGTACTTTACCCTTTCCCAGGCTGAGGCTAGAGGGTAGATTATGAAAGCCTTGAGGAGAGTTTTCCCATTAGTGGCCATACTGAAATCATCTCACCAGCCAATAGTTGGTTTAGCTTTCAGGGATTGTTTCCTTATTCATACATCAGTCCCTAGGCTTCAAGAGAAAGTATTCATGTGAATATTAAAATGGGATAATATTTGGAAAAAGTAGTTAGCACAGTGCCTGGCACATAATAGATGCTATATAAATGCTTATTCCCTCTCTCCTTCCTTCCTTCCCTGTGTTCTTATTTAATCTGGGGTCAATCAATCAGGCAGACTCTACTGAGTGCTTCCTATGTCCCCATCCCTGTGCTATGGGGAGAAGAGAAGACTAAATCCTGGCTCTAGGGGAGCTCATAGTGTAGTTGAGAACCATATTGATGAGGAAAAGCCACCGATGGATAAGAGTAAGCTGAGTGAAAAGGTACATCTGAGAAGTGACTGGAATCCACTGTTTTTTAGAAAGCCCATCCAGCTGAGCACTCTGTCAGCTTCTGACCAGTCAGTTTGCTCTGACTCTCCAAGACTAACCGGATGTTATTTCCACTCAGAGCTGCCCTTGTTTTTCTCCCTAGGGATAAATGGCTACAGAAAAAAGAGCCCTCATCACACAACCTTCCTTCAATTTCCAGAGTTCTTGGATTGGGACACCAAGAGAAGGAGACCTTTGTGAGCATCAGGGACAGTGCCTTTCTTTGAATCTATGTTTAATTTAGCACAGTATCTGACACATAGTAATGCTTAATAAGCTTGTTGACTCAGTTAATAACTCTAACCACACTAGCTGTCAAATTGTGGATTCAATCCACATGAGACCACAAGAACAACAACAACAACGACAACGACAACCACACAAATACCAACTCCCCAGGCCAGGGAAGAAGGATTTTGGGGAGAGTCCTTTTTCCAACCCTGGATTGCCTCTTCCACAGGGAGCTAATGAGTAGCATGTTACTGATTATCATAGGGACAAAGACTGCAACTAGCAGGAACCACAACATCCTCCCTGGAGGGTTCTCCTTTTAGGCCAAAGCTGTAATAGAGGTAAGGTTTATGAAGGTGCTTATTTCAAGAATATAGAAAATGTTTAAAATAACTACTATTAAAATGGAGGGAGGGGGTTTGTGCAAATTTTTGGTATTGTCTGAGATGTAAAATTAACTAGTTAGGGCTCTTCACTAGACTGACTCTGCTTCTCTTACCATCAATGCAACTCAGCTGTTTCCTCCTATTCACAGGTGAGCCCGCACCATGACAGCCTCTTTCAGACTGATGGGACATCCTGGGGCCACTTCTGGCTAGAAAAATTGGGGAGGAAGGCCCTATCTTAGAGCCAATATTATCTTCCAGACAGTCCTAGTGCTTATTAGTAGGCCTCCCCTTGTTTACCTTTCTCAGTTCTTGCCATCCTCAGGAAGAGGTAGAGAATGAAGTAGGGAGCAGGAGTTAAAACATTGAGTCTGGTCCCAGATTGCAATGACCTTGGCCTGAGTACCCTAAGATGCAAGGACTAGGGCCATTCCATATCGGGGGACATTACAGACTCAAGCCTTCCTTTGACAGCATTCCCTAATACATCCTTCAGCCTTTTGTCTTTGGTTATGTCTACCTCTCCCAAATAGACAGCAGTGGGATGGAGGGAGCGGCCTGACTCTCTGAACCAAAACAAATGCTGAGGTCTTGGCCGGCAAGAGGGAGGGAGGAGGGGAGACATTCTACCTCATTGACAGGACAGCACCAGCACCAGCCCGGCTGCTTGTTATCCCTGTGCTTT
>JAJPUD010002136.1:72001-138490 GCA_023553655.1 Myrmecobius fasciatus
CACACACACACACACACACACACACACACACACACACACACACACACACACACTTGAGGAGTTCTGGCAGCTATTCTATCTGACCCCTTTTTCCCAGCCCTGAGCCAGATAGACAAAGCCAGCCTCCAGGATCTAGAGGTGCACAAGAAAGAGCCAGGCAACCATCCAAGCCTCCCTGTTCTTCCCTCCCCATCCAGCTGTACCTCTGTAAGGAGCCTTCAACTAGACCTTCGGGTTCTCTTTCCTGATGGCTCTGGCCTGGCTGGGCAGGGGAATCTGGCTGATTTCCTCAGCTCTATTTTCTGTTCCTCACAGTTGCATCTCTGCTCATGCAGAGGGGCTGCGCAATTCCATCCCCAGCGTCCCTGCTGCTACTGCTGCTGCTGCCACTGCCACCGCCGCCACCGCTGCTGCTGCGGTGACGTTGTTGCTGAGGGAAGAGGGAAAGGGAAGGAATAGGCATGCCCACAGCACAGCCATTCAGCCTCCCTCCCTGTCAATCCCTATGGGCTCTCAGCCCAGGGAAAGGGGGGGAGGAGGAAGGAGTCAGAGATCCAGGGCAGGCGGAACTGGATGGAGGATTCTTTTTGAGCAACAGAAGAGGAAGCAGGATGGGCTGGGCCCAGTCCTCCTCATTCCCCAGGAGGTCTCTGGGAAAGAAACTGGGGATAGAGACAGACTTGGGGCTTCCTCCTTTTCTCTGGACCACTCCTTTCAGTTCTTAGCTGGAAACGTTTCCCTCTTCCACCTTTGAATGACATCTCATTTCCGCCCCTTGCCCCTTTCCTTTGTCTAACTTCAGTGGGCCCAGAATGGGCACGAGATGCAGGGAATGGGGGTGGGGCAGGAAGTAAATACCTAGACTGATTCCAGGGTAGTCATTTATGGAAGAAGTTCACCAAGTCCTGGGAGGGTCACTCTGAAGTTCAGGAAACCAAGGAAAGGGATTCAAAAAGCAATTCCATGCCTATTCTCTGTAGGTTCCCGGTAGTTTAACCAGAGGGAAAGGCTTTTTTGGGGGGAGATATTTATCTCTTTTCCAAATGAAGTCAGCTCAAGCTCTGAGGAAACTGCAAGTGAGACCCAGATTAGGAGATGGAAGTCTGTTCTAGAAAGTTCTAGGAAGGTAAAGTTAGGACAGAGAATGGTAGCTTTCCTGTAGCCTGTGTCTCTCACCTTAGGAATAGCTTCCTACCCTAACATAAAGGCTCAGTTTCTCATCCCTCCCATGGCATCCCTTACAACAACAGAAACTCAGACTTCTTTCCAAATCCAATGTTACAGCTTTGTATTTAGTCACTGTGGGGCCAAATCTTATTTCTCCAGTCATCCCATCTGCGGGAAGAAAGCTCCTTCAAGTCAAGGAACTATTGGACAAAAGTCTAGAGATGATAGTTAAGAGACATTGTGCTGAGAAAAATAACAACTCCTGCATCATAGGAAAGAGTTCTGTAAGAATTGGCTCTCTGACAGGCAGGCTGTCTTGGCCTTTCTTCCATGGTTCAAAACCAGCTCTCTATGAATAAGGAGGAAAGGGGGTGGGGCTGAATGGGTCTATAGCAGATATTCTGCCATCCTGGAAACTCCCACAATTTTGTCCTGAAGAACTATATTTACAAGAAGCAGAAGTACTCTCTCTTCTCGCTCTCTGTTATTTGATTCTTAAAAAGAAGATCTCAAAACCAGGTCAATCCTATTGAGGTAGGAGAAGACTGCAAAAAATAGTCCCAAAGCATTCATCCTGATACTTCTGTCACCTTATCAGAGACCTTAGAGGCTATCTAGTCCAAAACTTTCATTTTACAGATGAGGAAATTGAGATCCAGAAAGATTAGATAAAACCTAAGGGCCCAGGGTCTTACAAGTAGCAAGTGACAGGACTAGGATTCAAACTAAGGTCTTCCAATTCCAAATTCAACACCCTTCCCTTTCCATGGTGCCACATGGCCATCAAAGGCCAGGCCATTGGGTCTCAATTTTGCTAGCTACCAAAAACACTCTAACTTTCTATCTGAAGACTTAGGTAAGAAGTCACTGAACATATGGCACAAGATGGAGAAAATAAGCCAGGGCCAAGAACAGAGATGGGAGGGGAGAATAAAGGAGGAAAGAAGAATAACTGAGCTCACAGAGGATTGTGACATATAAGGCAGGTTGAGTCTTCTCTACCCCACCTCCCACCTTGCTTCCATATCCTTCCCATTCACAATGGAAACCATGTGCTGAGATGGAAAGACTAAAAATCTGAGTTTTAGTGACACAGGACAGCCAGCATTCAGGAATTTATTCCTGGTGCTGATTTAGGAGGGCAGCTCTCAAATTTTATTGGTTTGGCCCACTTTAACTATACCAACAGACCTCGTCATACCTACAAACAGTGCTATCACTAAAAAACTCTGGAGTTTATAAATAGTATTTATAGGACTTCTGACAAGATACCAATGAGTGAGATAGATATTAAGGAAATTATTAATTTGTTATTAATCTGAAGCAAAATGTATACATTGTCACATTATAAACATAAGCAGTCTTCTAATCTGCTTCCAGTTTCTCCCTTTACCATCCACCTATTATTCACATCACTTCAGGTCACTTCCCTTTCTCACTAGCTTCCTACTGATTATAGACTAAAATGCAAACTCTTTGCCTAGTTTTTAAGGTCCTCTGTAATTTGACTTTATTTTGACTACTTAACTTTGTTTCCCTTGGAGCCCATTATGTGCCTTCCACTCTTGTCAGGCTAGTCTCCTTGATATTTTTACATACTACTCATTCACCCCATCTATGGCTTTGCTCGTAACATTCTTTCTAATCTGTAATGCTTTTTTCTATCCTTTGTATCTATCTAAATTTTACTCATTTTCCCACCTCCACTACAAAGTGTTCCTTACATACTCCAGTCCACACTAATATTTCCTTCCTTTATTCTACTGCATAATTTATATTCTGGATTATACAAAGTACCCTTGATCATACAATGTCCTCCCTATACTGGCACATTAATATAGTGAAATTTCACAAATTCCTACTCCAATCCCTTATCATAGTGTGGCAAGTGACTCTGGCTTCTAAAAAGTTTTGCCAACAATAAAAAATCTGCTATGGTGAGGATTTGAGCATAGTTTTTGTAATAGCCTATGTTTCTTTTCTATGGACCAAGCTAGCTAAGTATGGAAAGGCTCATTCCAAGAAAGCTAGCCATTTGGTGCTGAATTTTTTGACCAGGGCAACCCATGAAAGAAAGAAATATATAAAATTGGCCTCAGGCCTCATAGCCCATTTCTACTTCTTGGTGGAAGAACGAGGGGAAACAAGAGTTGAGGGTGCTAAGAATCAGACAGTTTATAATCCATCTGAAAATATTCTTAGCTTCTGGTACTCTAAATGTAACATCATTATCTAGTGGCCAAGAACTGGCTATGCTATAGGAGAAACTCTACTATATTAATTTTGACACATCTTGCTATAAATGAAACCATATCTGTTCAGCTCGATAGAATTTAAGCTGAGGGCAATGTCTATCTTGTTTTTATATTTGTATCCCAATGCCTAGCATATAATAAATGCTTGTTGATTGTTTGATCAAATTGGTCTTAATATGTGTTTACAGAAAAAAAAATTGCATGAAACATAGGGACATTGATGCACTGTTGCTGGAGTTGTGAACTGGTTCAACCATTCTGGAGAACAATTTGGAACTATCCAAGGGGCTGTCGAACTGTGCACACCCTTTGAGCTAGCAATAAAACTACTAGGTTGGTACCCCAAAATGATCAAAGAAAAAGGAAAAGGATCTCTAGATACACATACATAACACACACACATATATACAAAAATGTAGCAGTATATACTATACACAATAACAGTAATATTGTAATAATAATCAGCTGTGAAGAACTTGGCTACTCTGATCAGTACAGAGAGCTAAGAAAATTTCAAAGGACTCATGAAGAAAAATGCTATCTCATCCAGAGAGAGAACTGATATGAACTTGATGTAATCTTGAGTGTAAATTTGCATACTTTTTCACTTTATTTTTTTCTTTGGGGGGGCAATATGACATATAGAAATTTTTTACATGACTTCACATATATAACTTATGTCTTGTCTTCTCAATGGACAGGGCAAGAGCTAGAGGGAAGGAGAGAATTTGAAACTCAAATTTTAAAAAATTAATATTAAAATAAATAAATGAAATGTACACACACACACACACACACACATTTTCCACATATACTTTTTGTTTTTGCTGAGGCAATTGGGGTTAAGTGACTTGTTAAGTGACTTGTTCAGGAAATGTTAAGTGTTAGAGGTCACATTTGAACTCAGGTCCTCCTGACTTTAGGACTGGTGCTCTATCTACTGTGCCACCTAGCTGCCCAAATGAAGTATATATTTAAAACATTTCATGGGATAGTTGCTCATCTTGTATTATGATGCCCATGATAAAAACTCATGTTATCACTATGAAAATAATTACAGTCTATGTATTGCTGTCTGTTGCAGAAACTTAGGATACAGAAATTCTATTAAGAATTCACTAACCATCTCCATATTAAACTAACAAATACTTTCTGTACAGAGACTTGATATAAAAGTGAGTATAGAAAAACACATTAGAAAATACAGTTCAAGAAAAAGAAACGTAAGAAGTCAAAGTATTATAGACTACCCCAAAGCTTTATATGTCTGTTACAAATTTTTTTTTGAGAACAAAGATGGATACTGAACTTTCTGAATACTAAATATCACAAAAAGGAATTTAATTATATTTTATCAGATAAAAAATTACTTCTCACGGACACAGGAGTCATTTCTGAAACAACTGCCTGTTTATAGTTAGAAAAAGAATTAAAAATTAATACAAATTCTAAAGAAAGAGTAAAATAGAGAAAAATATGCAGTTAAAACTCTATTGATGTCGAAAAATGGGAACGGAATGGAGAAATGAACTTTGACACTGGTTATACTAAGTTCCTAAAGAAGCTTAACTGATGTAAATCAACTATTATAATGAGACCAAAAGAGACTTGAAACTGTCTCAGTCAGCAAACATATCATCTAGCAAAGAGATGAAATATGGTAGCCAAGCATAGCAATGGTATAAAATATAAACTTGCTTGTAAAAAAAAAGATATAAATATAAGCATAAATGACTAATAGTGAGAAGCGATGTAGGGAAAAATAAGTTTAAGGAAAACTAGGCAAAAGACCCAATTAAAGTAATTCTGAAAGCAAGTGAGGATGAAATTGGAAGAAGGCTAACATTTAAAAATAGAAAAGATCTATAAAGATTTTTTATAACAATTCCTTTTTATCATCAAGGCAGTGAAGCCATGACAACTGTATTGTAATCTCAGATGGTTGTTGAAGACAGTAGACATGACACTGAAGAAAACAAGAGGTGGAAAAAGCAGTTGGATTAGGGAAGAATTACAATATAGTGGTGACACAATTTTGAGGACTTTGAGAGTTGTCAGGGTATTTAAAATGAAGAAGTAAAATACTGAAAACATGGGGTGAACCCCCCAAAGCTCAGATGTTATTGACTCAAATCAGGCAACTGAGAAAATACCAATAACTACTAATACACACCCTACTTTCTTAAATCTACCCATTTAATAAATTATATCTGTCTGCATCATGGGCATCCATGATAAAGATATAAGGACATAAAGCAGGCTTGCAAACCATATTCTATGAAAGATGACATTTCTCTTCTAATTTTTTTGGGGGGAGGCCTAGGATAAAAGATCAGTTGGAACAGGAGTATTTGGAGGAGCTGACAGCAAATTCTAGTGCCAATATAAAACAAAGGGACAGAATAATCAAGTCAGTCAAGATGTAAGCTGAAAGGCAGGTTGCTCAGAGGCATTTTTCTGTCAGTGAAAACAATTTGGGACAACTGAAGCAGGAAATGGTATAAAGAATTCAGGGCACTTGCAGTAGGACAAGCCAAGTAGGGTGGGGAAGTAAGAGGTAAGGTTTATACAGACCTCACAGAAATCAAGACTCAGAACTAAACTGACTACTGATCCCAGAGATACAAAGACTCCAAAGAGGCAGAGCTGTCTCTCTCTTTCCCTTCTCTTCAACATTTTTCATAAGAGCTGTCTAGAATCACTATCCCCAAGGACAGATGCAGTCCTCAATCCCCTGAAATGTGGTTTCTATGCCCATAAACGAATATGCTCTTCTTCAAGATTAGCACTACTACTCACCTGACCAATGGAGGTTTTTTTTTTTTTTTTTTTGCTGAGGCAACTGGGGTTAAGTGACTTGCCCAGGGTCACATAGCTAGGATGCATTAAGTGTCTAAGGCCAGATTGAACCCAGGTTCTTCTGACTTCAGGGCTGGTGCTCTATCCACTGTACCACCTAGCTGCCCCACTAATGGAGTTTTAAACATTTTCATCTTCCTTGGGATTTAACACTCTTTCTTAAAACTTTTTCCTGCCTGGGAATTTTTCTATGCTATATTGTTCAAGTATTATTCCCACAACGCTTTCTCATCTGACTCTGCTTCTCTTTTCCAATCAAATGTAAGCATTCCTAAAAATCCTGACTTAGCTTTTTCCTCTATGCTCTTCCATTCTATCAAAATGAGTATTAAACATATCTCTTTAGGCCTAACGCCTCTCTTGAGTTTCATTCTTGTATCTCCGATTGCCTGCTAGACATTTTCACCTGTATGTCCCATATGGTAGGAATGAAGTCTGTTTTATATAGGCCTTTAAAGAGGTGGGCATCTAGAATCCTTGCTATCTAAGGCAAGACCTAATCTATAGGGAGTTGGTGTTGGAAGTTTTAAAAGAATTCCCAAACCCCAAAGAAATACTTTTTCTTTCCTAGCATGCTGGGCAATGAAAGGGAAAAGATATGTTATTTGAACTAGTACTTTAAAAAAATCCTTAGGGATTCCATTTTTTAAAAACCTTTGTCACCAGTAAAATTGCTTTATTTGATTTGGTAGTCTTAAGTGACTCACTGCATTCTAGTCCTGAGCCTGGAATACTGGATTGGCCTGAGTTAGACCTGGCCTAACATATCTGGTGTGATTAGCAGAGATTGTTTGCAATAATTTCATGGTTTATTTATTGAAGTAGGGGAAACATGTTGCAGAAGTATCCTCAAATGATTAGATGTTCATACACAGGACCTGGTATCTTATAGCTGTAGATTTACTTGGGGTACATGGGGAATCTTTTTGGTAGAGTAAGGAGGAAGTTCCCATTTACCCTTTAGTATTAGCCCAATGGATGTTTAAGAAACTTGAGAAGTAAAGTAGAAATATAGCAAAATTAAATATTCCTTGGCTTTTGTTAATGAATTTCAAAACTGCCAACATTAAGGAAAATGGACAGAAACTGTTTTTGTGAATTGGACAATTAGATGAATGAACTTCAAGAACCATACCTTGAAGTAGTTTAAGGATCTAATAAGAGTATAGGAAAAGAAGGCAGTGTTAATTGGGGTGAGGACTGACAGGCCACAGATGGAAGTATGATCTCTAACCTAGAAGATTCTCTAGAAAAGATGCTAAACCCTGCCAGGATTAGGGCTATAAATGAAGAGAATAGGAATAGGAGAAAAGGGCTGGGAACCAGTACAAGTGGTAGGGAAAAAAAAAGCCTTATTAGATTCCAGGGACTGATTTACTCCACAGGGGATTCAAAGGGTAGATGTGCTTTCAGCATCAAGGAACTAGGGAGATTGCAGAAATTTAAACAGAAACCTAATGTATCAGTAGAACAATGGCTAATGAGGTTATGTTCTAATGGAGGCAGTAGAGTTCAGTCAGTTGCAGAGTTTCACTGGCTTGGAACTTGCAAAGTCAGTGAAACTAATTAAGAGACTCCAGATGGGTATTGTCCTTTATCCCTTTTTAGGTGGTTAAAGTGGAGAGTTAGAATAAAATTCCTCTAGTGAAAACAAGGGAGTAGATGACAATTTAAAAAGAAATGGGTATGATGGACTGGATTTATAGTCTCATTTCACCACTTCTTAAGTTTCTATCACAATTTTGCTTCTGATACAATTATATCCTGGCTTAGATCAGGTTTTAGTTATGGGTCTACTGCCAGATTATCATATAAATTGTGAAGTCTCAATGGGAGCTTGGGGCAGCTCTCTAGACAGATAGGGCTTTCCACATAAATAAAGCACTTTGAGGATGATGGGAGATGACAAGATGACCACCAGTAGCTCTGTAAAGAGAGATACTTTTTCCCAATAAAAGGCTTTGGGTTATGATTTTTGAAACACAAGGACGACAAGATGATATGGTCATTCAAAACTACCCATGTCTTTATACTCAGATAAGAAGGGACTAGTAAGTCTCCCTAGGGTTACCGCCAAGGTTCACCCAAATTCAGGCTATTCTAACTGTAGGACCACAGATAGCCTAGTAGTTATTTCCTCAAATCATTGTGTCTTGAAAAGGGTACCCAGTGCTAACAGCCAAGTTATTAAAATACCAAAACACACTCACAGGGTCCACTGGGGTACTCTACTTTCCCAAGTGGGGAGAAGGTTGCTGAGGAAAGGAGTACTTTTGCTCAAGTTAAGGTGAGTGAAAAGCAGGAGGTGGAGCCAATTTGGCAGTGCAGCAAACTCTTTCACAAACTCCTCCAAACATATCTAGAAAATGCATCAGATCGAATTTTGATGGAGAAATCCAGGAAAAGTCACTGTGAGTCATTTGTCCAGCTCAGCTCAACATAGGAAGAGAGGTCTGTGGACACTGAAGAATCTCCAGGAATATAATGCCTAGACCATTGTGTACAAGGGAAATGAGAGGTTTCAGACTCAAACTGAATCATTCCTAGACCTATACCAGGGCACTGCAATGGGACAGGTGCCAAATGACAGATTTATTGCCCATTCCAAGAGTAAAGTGAGAAAGGAGCTTATGGACAGAGTGGTATTTCCAAATAGAAAGGTCCTGAAGTTCAAAACCCAACAAAAGCAGCAGTATCAGTAGCAGTGTTGTGTCTAAGACCCCAGACTTGGAACAGAGTCTCACTTCCAGCATTAGCATTCAAAAGAATAAGACAGACAGGAATTCCTTCGAAAGGAAGGTCCACAATTCTACCATTTTGAACCAATAGAGCTTTTTAGTTTTCTGAGAAGGGTGGAATCCAATAGCAATCTGCTCTTGTTCAGACCCAAATCAGATCAGGAATTTGTAGAGATGGAGGGCATCGACAAACAATTAAGACTCTCCCCTAGATCAATACAATTTGGGAACACTGACAACTGGTCAGAAAGTACCCTCTCCTTGAGATCTCGAAACAACACAATACCCAATAATCCCAGAAAGCAGCAATAGAGTTTCACTCCAGAAGTGCTGCATGCCTAGTCTTAAGGCTTCTCTGATGTTAGGAAGCAGGTTAGAAAAATATACAAACAACAACAACAACAAAATTTCATCAAAATTTCCTATTATGGCGGCAGGGAACACTTAAAAGACACAAATGCAGAAGAGAATGACTCAAACATTTAGAAGCAAAATTTTGGAGAAAAACATATTTTGGGCACAAACTCAACAAGATGGATAGATGAAACAAGAATTTTTTTAAAAGTTAAAAAAATTTTTTTTAATAAATGGAATAAGAGCCACCTGAGGAAAAAATTGGAGAAGGAATGAGAGTCATGGAAGAAAGAACTGGAGAAGAAATAACTTGGTACAAGAGGTACAATATCTTACCCAAGCAACAGACTCTCTAAAAATTAGAATAAATCAAACATTTAGAAGCCAATGACTTCATAATGCAACAATAGTAAAAAAAGCGAAAAGGGTGGGAAAGAATAGAAGAAAATGTAAGGATCACAAAGCAAAAACAACCGACCTAGAACTATATCAAGGAAAAAAAAATTAAGAATCATTGGCTAAGAATCATTTGAACATATGACCAAAAGAAGATCCTAGACATTATATTAAAATATCACGGGGCAGCTAGATGACATAGTGGATATAGCCCTAAAGTCAGGAGGACCTGAATTCAAATCCAGCCTCACATACTTAATATACTTAACACTTCCTAACTGAGTGACCCTGGGCAAGCCACTTAACCCCAATTGCCTCAGCAAAAAAAAAAAGGAGGAGGAAGAAGGAGAGAGAAGGAAAGGGAAGGGGGAGGAGGGGGAGGGGAGGAGGAAAAGGAGGAAGATGAAGAGAAGAGGAGGAGGAGGAAGAGGAGGAGGGGGAGAAGAAGAAAGAAGAAAATATCACAGAGCTCTTAGAACCAAAAGAAAAAGAAATTAAAAGCACCTACTGGTCACCATTCTTAAAGAAATTCCAAAAGGAAAATCTCTGGTTCAACATAGCCAAAATCTGGGTCTTTCAGGTCAAAATAAAAACACTGCAAGCAACCAGAAGGATTAAATCCAAGTACCAAAAAGCCACAATCAGGGCCATATGTGATTTAGCAGCCACCACTGTATGACAGTGGAAAACTTGGAATATGATATTCCAGAAGGCAAAGGACATAGCCTTACAGCCAAAAATAACTCGCCCAGCAAAACTTGAGTACAATTCTTCAGAGGAAAAAATGTACCTTTAATGAAACTGAAAACTTTCAAACATTCTGGATGAAAAGGCCAGAGAAACTCTGAAGTTCAAATACAGTAATGATAGAAACATAAAATGGTAAACATAAATGAACAATGATGAACTACTTACATTTAAATATGAGGATATGTTATATGTGTTCCCTATGAACCCTATCTTCACTAGGGTTTAAATAGTCTAATTAGACAAGGCCTTGAAGTAGTTCTGTTTTGCATTGATGATCTTCAAAAAAAAGAACAGAAAGAAAAAGGATGAGGAATATACTAAAGGGGAAGAAAGAGAAGGGAAAGTTATCATATACAAAAAGGGTGCACATGTAGACATCTATACAAACAAGGAGTAGCAGGTTGGGAGAAGGGAGTGCAGCTGACACTTGAATCTCTCAATAGAACTGGTCAAAAAGAAAAAGGAAACACACACACACACACACACACACACACACACACACACACACACACACACACACACACGAGTTAGGTAAGAAATGCATTTCACTCAACAAGGAAATAGCTTGGTTGGCCTGTCCAGGATCACACAACTAGTAAGTGTATAAGAATCTATTTGAATTCAGCAAGATGAATCTTTCTGATTTCAGGTCTGGTACACTACCTACTGAACCATCTAGGTACATGGCTTCCATCCATTCCTCTTTTTCAGTAACTGCCTTGTTACATTCTAACCATGAGCTTAAATCAATCATCCAGGACTGCCTGAGCATGTCAAATTCAACTTGTCCAAAACTGAATTTATCATACCTCCCTCTTTCCCCTAAATCTTGTCTCCTTTCTGGGTGTTTTTATTTTGGTTAATGGTTATATCATTTTTCCAGTCATGCAAATCTTAAAATATTAGTCATCTCTAATTTATACACACACACACACACACACACACACACACACACACACACACACACACACAGCCCATTACTAAGTTATCTCCACTTCTCCTTTGTAATACCTTTTATATCTATCCTTTCTTTCTTTGTGACTATTTTGGGTCTCATTCTTATACGAGATTACTGTAGTAGTAGTACTCTCCCAACTGATCTCTCTGTGCCATTTGTCTTCACATTCAGAATATGTAAAATCTTCTGAAAATATTGTGTTCATGAATATTGGTATTCATGGTTCTGATCTTCTTAAATCTTATATCTTACTATTCCTGTATTTTCTGATACTTTATATCCAGCCAAACTAGTCTACTTATTTACTCATTGTCATTCATACATGTCATATACATTCTGGTCCCTATGCTTTTCCTTATACTATCCTGTCTAAACTGCCTTTCTTTTTTTCTCTACTCGTCTAAAATCTGCCTTTTCTTTCAAGGTCTTTCCTTACTCCTGCTAGATCCCATCTCCTTTTCCAGATTTCCCCATTAACATTTACTTATTATTTCACCTTACATTCTTTAAGGCTTATTTGTACTTTTCATTGGAAAGTACTATGGCCATGGAATGACAGCTGGGATATTTTTTTTATTCTTCTCTGGTTCCCATTTACTTTTTTTCTCCATTTTTTGGGTGAGAGCAGCTTGGGATTCTTCCCAGGAGCTTTCTCTAGCTATAGGACTACATATCTAACTTACCTCAACATCACTCTATCCTTTGTCTAAGAAGACTATGAAAACTAATGTCCCGGAATTCAAGAAGGCAGTGTGATCAGCAAAAAAGACCCCTTGGGATTAATTGACTGGAACACTTCTGAAGTATGTGTGCAGTCAGTCACTCTAGGAAATATAACTGCTTCCCCCCAAATAAGCAACACTGCCTGGCATAGGGCCCAGTTGACACAATGGTTCTCTGTGTAGGAGACAAGCTTCCCTTAAAAAATAAATAAATAAATAAAAATAAAAAAAAAATCTCAGGCCTTTCATTGCTGTGAAGCTTCACATTTCCTAATTCCAGAGAAAGGTACAAAAACTCATGAGATAAGAGGCCAGTATTAAAATTCATCTTGCAGATAACACTGAATAGAGTTTTTCTTTATTTCATGGCCAGTTTGGATCAGAGATGGCTTGGGAGATCTGGAGATCCTTGTTCCTGAGTATCTGGACCAACTCTGACCTTATGAAGCTTGCCATTTCTGGTTTCAGAGATTCATGATTCCTTTTAATCATGGTAGCACTAAAAGGACAAGGTCTCTTCTTGTCCTATATTATTAGGTCAAGGATAATCCTTCATCCATTCCTACTCAAACCTGCTTTCCTGTTTGGACCAAAACTATAAGGGTTGATGAAACAAAATGTATTATTTCTTTTCTGACCTCTAAAGAAATTGCAAACAACAGTTGGGGTCAGATAAATAATTTTTATGCATATGCACTTGGAAACAAGACACCTGAATTTGATTATTTTCCTAATGGAAAAAGAATTGGGTAGAATCAAGAAGACTCATCTTCACAATTTCAAGTCCCATCCCAGAAACTTACTAACTCTGTGACACTGGGCAAATCACTTAACCCTGGTTGCCTCAATTTCCTCATCTGTAAAATGAACTGAAAAATGAAATAGTAAACCACTCCAATATCTTTGCCAAGAAAACCCCAAATGGGGTTGCAAAAGAGTAGGATACATCTGAAACGATTCAACAACAAAAAAATAACAATTTCCCAGCATCTGTTTCCTTATATGTAAAAGAGTAATAATAATACTTATACTACCTATCCCATATATTTGTTATAAGAAAAGTGATTTGTAAATGTTAAGGTACTATACAAGAATGAATTTTTTATTTTCCCTGTCAATACTACAAAGTAGAAAAAAGTATATTCTATTATATTGCCTCCAAATAGCAAAGAGAATGAAAAAATTTTTAAAAATATTTAGTGGCTATTATTATTATTATTATCTGTGTTGAACTTCTAGAAGGTACTCAATACTAACTTGGCTCTTTTACATTTAGCAAGTAAACTTTACAAGGTCAGGGGTCTATGACCTTGTTATTTAGTCACATATAGCTTATACCAGTATATAGCACGGTAGAGCAGATGCACAGTAATGGGGTCATAAATATTTTGAGACATTAATGATAATGACTGTGATGACTATGTTAATGATGAAAACATGTCTAGAGGTCACAGAGGAACATAATGAATAAGAAGATTAGTACCTCTGTTAAATAGCCTGATATGGGGTGATAGTAAGGTTTATTAAAAAAAAAAGTCATTCTCTCAAAAGGGTCTGACTAGGACTTAGGGGAGAATTTCAAGTGCAAGGTTGTACTCTGTAGCTTAAGAAAGCCATGTTAGGTTAGGGATGGAGCAAGAGAGAGCCAGGAATAATACTAATTAAAGTCTAAAATATAGGGGGAAAAAAGGCAAGACAAAGTATTTGTTGGTTAGGCCTCTAATAACCTAAAGCCTTAGAAGTTTCTTTGGGGTTGCCAAGGATCTCTGAGGATGACAGACTACATGGCACAAATTAGAACTATACACTTTTTGGTGCTATGGATTTATTAAAGCTAAGTGATAAGACTTTTGGTGGAAAAAAATTTCTCTTTATGTTGATTGAGGTTAGGTTACATCTGTGTGAATTACAGTTTCCATTTGATTCCTTGTTTGGTTTTAATGTTTCTATAGGGTGGGAGGAAAGAGAAAAATCTGGAACAGAAGGCTTTGCAAGGGCCAATGTTGAAAAATTACCCATGCATATGTTTTGCAAATAAAAAGCTTTAATTAAAAAAAATAATGTTTATATAGCCTGAGTGACCCATCAACAAGGGAGAAAATGACCAATTAACTAATAAGTCATTTAAACAATGATATATACTCTACCTCTGCCCATTTGTTTGGGAATTCCCTGAGGAACTGAGAGTAGGGATCATGTCTTCCCATCACCTTTAGTGACTGCTACAATGTGCAAGGCATTGTGGAGCTCCCAGAAACAACTCCTGATTTAATGTATAGCAGCTAAATTGTTAATGAGTGGCACAGGCAATACATGTTATAGGAATTCAGAGGAGGTGTTGGTCACTGTGGGCTAGGTTGATCAGAGAAGGCTTTATGGAAGAGAAATGACTTAATTTCAATTTGACTCAAAGTAGGCACTGACTCTGAATACCTTAAAGTGCTATATAACTGTTATCTATTTGATGTAATACTTTCATTGTACAGATGAGAAAATTAGGTCCTAGAGAAAGTGATTCACCCATTGGGATTATATAAATAGCTTGGCAGAGCCAGGATTTAAACTTTCTGCTTCAAAATCTAGTGTCCTTTCTACTACTTCCCTTAAATCCTTGATTGGCCTTTGCCATTACAGAATAGTTTACCACTTTTAAAACAGTCCAAGCAATCTTTGTCTCTCCAAAGCCCTACAAAACTAACAATTTTGGGACAGCTAGATAACGGGGTGGATAGAATGCCCAAGTTCAAATCGGGCCTTAATACTTACTAGCTGTGTGACCCTGGCCAAGTCACTTAACCCCAATTGCCTAAATAAAAAAATAAAACAAATTAATTTTGATGTTTAAAATTAAAACAACTCTCTGATACCACTTCATACCTATCAAATTGACTAAAATAATAGAAAAAGATAATGATAAATGTTGGAGGGAATGTGTGAAAACTGGGATACTAATGCATTGTTGGTGGAGTTGTGAAATGATCCAACCATTCTGGAGAGGAATTTGGAACCATGCCCAAAGGGCTATCAAACTTTGTATACCCTTTGATACAGCTGCCTCACTACTGTTCTTTATTCCAGAGAAATCATAAAGGAGGGGAAAGGACCTACGTGTATAAAAATGTTTCTAGCAGCTCTTTTTGTAGTGTCAAGAAATTGGAAAGTGAGTGGATGCCCATCAACTGGGGAATGGCTGAATAAATTATGTTATATGAATATAATGGAACATTATTGTTCTATAAGAAATGATGAGCAGGCTGATTTCAGAAAAGCCTGGAAAGACTTTTATGAATTGATACTAAGTGAAGTGAGCAGAATTAAGAGAACCATGTACATGTATAGCAACAACAAGATTATGTGATCAACTATGTCATGCTCTTAGTTCTTCTCAGCAATACAATGATCCTAGATAATTCAAATAGATTTGAGATGGAAAATGCCATCCACATCCAAAGAGAAAACTTTGGAGACTAACACATACTAATTTTTACTTTTTTTTTTTTTACTTTGTTTTTCTCATGGCTTTCCCCTTATTTAAAGTGATTGTACACATATAACATAAAAGACTGCTTATTGTCATGGGAGGGGGGATATATGGAGGAAGGGAGAAAAATGTGCAACTCAAAATCTTACAAAAAATGAATGCTGAAAACTATCTTTACATGTAACTGGAAAAATAAAATACTATTAAGAATTTTTTTTAAATGATTTTTTTTTTTTTTAAAGATTTAGAAAAAGCTCTAAGTTCCCTGGAAACTGGTGCTGGCAAGATTTTGAAATCAGACAAAGGGCAAATGTTTAAGTCACCAGTTTAGGGCTAATTCCCCATATGACTAGCTATTTGTCATTTGTCAGCCTCTACTGGTGTACAGGGCTAGACAAACAGTAGGCAACTCAGTCCAGTCTTATTGAAGTCTGAAATGTTAGGGTGTAGTATGATCTCAGGGCAATCATTCATTGCTTTACTGCTCTTCCAAGAGAAAGATTTGCCTTCTTCACTAGCTACTTAAAACAGACCAAAAGAGTATTCTATATGTCTGGCTAATGGGAAAAGCCCTTTCATATCGTACATCTATCTGCCTGCTCTTCTAATCCTAGAAACTTGCTAGATCTAGAGTGGGAGGGAAATATGAAGGGACAAACTCTGAGGTCTAAGATATTGTAGGTAAACTATTGGATCCTAAGATTAGGTTACAAGTGCAGTGCAAAAGAAATCACATATCAGGTACCTAAGAGCACCTGGCCATGTCAATAGATTAGTCCAACTTCTCCACAAAAGGCCTAGAAATCTGCTCTTTTCTGCTATGGCTGGGAAGAAGCTGCTCCCTGAAATAGGGAGCTGCTACAGCAATGACCCTAGAGACCCAACCATGGTGGTGTTATTTTGGACTCAAATCTGAGGCCAGCATGCTGAGAATGTGCAATGAGATCCCTAGGCTGAAGGACCGGCCCACCCACACCCAGCTGCTTCCTACTTATTCTACCGTTCTCTCTTAAAATCATAGGACCAAAGCTAGTTTTGATATTTATGTTCAAAATACCTTCCTTTATTTCCTATCTCAAGGGACTCTCAGGGAAGATCAATATTTGATTAAAACTCTCTCTAAAGAGCCAAATACAACATCACAGAAGACTGCTCCTAAACTGCTTATCACTGCCCATTAGGTAGAATAGGATGCTCTACATAAAGAACAGGTCCTTAGCTTATTGCCCAGAGCAACAAAATCCCATAGCATAAATCCACCACTTTCTCCTTCTAAACTGGCCACAGTGACCTCATAAATCTAACCAAATTCCTTGGGGCAGGCGAAAAACAGTTTATTAAAATCAGTCATGGAGACCAATTAAGAGACAACAGAGCAAAATTCCTACAAACCTTCAGTCTACAGGTTGGAATGCTGGACATGAATGGATATTCTGAATTTCTAATGAGACAAAAATGAACTAAGGGGCAGAGACTTGTTTTGGGGGGTTATTTTTTCCCCAATCCCCACAAAAGGCAGATTAAACCCAGACTCTGATTTCCTAACCACTCCCAAACAACCTCTGCCCAAGGGCAATCATTTCCATCACAAAAGAGACAATTATCTCCTGGATCTTGGTGAAGATTAGGAAACACCAACTATTTTCCTAAGTTTTAGGCAACCAGTGGACCTCTGACATTACTTAGCTCACTTGGTAGTTTTTGTCTGCAGACAGAGAACTAAGCCAGGAGACCTCAGAAGATCTCGAAGAGGAATTGGGGTCTACCTTGAACCACAGTAAAGTCAGGCCAAAGAAAAAGACTCTACAAGCAGAATATGAACAAACCTCGCTTCCCCCCTCCCCCAATTAACAATAACCTACATTCCCTGGTGCTTTAGTTTCTAACTGCCATAATTATAAACAGAACTCTGATAAGTCCCTGAAGACAGGGGCTCAGTGCTACAGCCCCAATTCCCTCCAGGGAAATGGGAAGGTTACAGGGCCGTAGGCCTTAGAAAAGTCAGGGCCTACCTTGAGTCTGGCCCTAGAATATTTTCTTCGGAGGTAAGGATGGAGAATGCAGGGGGCAGCCAGGCTCAGAAGATGAAGAAATGAAATCTCTGCAGCTGCAGGTGAAGATCTGGGAGGCAGGCAACTGCAGAAAGCTCGGATCCTTGCAGGAAGAGGAGCCTTTTCCCAAGGGTGTGAGCTGAGAGGCAGAGCTAAGCTTGCTCTCTTTTTCAGAGCTGCCGCTCTCTTTTTCAGAGCTGACTTGGTGTAGGCAGGAGCAGGGATGGGTGGGGCAGGAACTGTCCAAGCCAGGCTCTTCTCAGGCTCTGTCTTGAGAGGCTAATCTCTTGCTTCTAGGGGTGTCGCTGCTGCTGCTGCTTGCTGCCGCTCCCTGCTGCTTCTAGGCTGGGGAGCAAGGCCGGGATGTTCCCTCTTTCCCCTCCCCCTAGGCAGTGGACTGAGGAGTGCAGGCTGGCAAGCTGCTGCCCAATTGGCTCATGAGAAGCTCCGCTGTAAATAAAGGGCCACAGATGCGCAGTGAAGTGGGCTAGGAGAAGAATCTAGATTGGATTACACAGAGCCCATTACAGAGAGAAGAAAGATGGGAGGGGCAGCCCAGGGAGGGAGAAGCTGCTGGCATTCACTCACGTGCTCCTGTTCCTCAGCACCATCCACAGTGCCCAGATGGGCAAAAGAAGACAATCTTCAGCTCCAATTTTCTAGCCCCTCTGCTCATGGCAGCAGCACTCACTGCCCAGATAGATGACTCAGCCAAAGTTTGAGAAAAGGGATCAGTGCCCCCAAGACCAAAGTGATCTATTCCCCAGGTCAAAGCCCTTTCCCAATTGCATTGTGGGGGCGGATTTTTTCCCCCTTGATTTATCCTTTGTTGTTCAGTCTGCTCAGTCTTTGTTACCCCACAGCCCAGATTTTCTTGGGAAATCTACTCCAGTTTGCCATTTTCTTTTCCAGTGTGTCTCCATTCTATAGATGTGGAACTAAGGCAAACAGGATTGAAGTACCTTACCCAAAGTCACACAGCTAGTGAGTGTTTAAGATCAGATTTAAATTCAGATCTTCCTAACACTAGGCCCAGGATTCTATCTACTGTACCACATAGCTGCCCTTATAATCCATGAAGTTTTCTTAGCAAAGATACTGGAATCCTTTGTGATTTCCTTCTCTAGTGGATTAAGGGAAACAGAAGCTAAGTGACTTGCCCAGAATTACACAACTAGTAAGTGTCTGAAGCTGCATTTGAACTCAGATCTTGAATCCAGACCCAG
Organism: Myrmecobius fasciatus; assembly: GCA_023553655.1. Lineage (NCBI taxonomy): Eukaryota > Metazoa > Chordata > Mammalia > Dasyuromorphia > Myrmecobiidae > Myrmecobius > Myrmecobius fasciatus. The sequence goes on from JAJPUD010002136.1 coordinate 90,959, forward strand.
GGCTCAATTAACTAAACTGCCTACACCTACTAAACTTACCTCAACTCAATCAGTGACAAGAGGGATTTGAGAGTACTTTGTTGGAGATGCAATAGCTGGATTTCCACCACCTTAGCTACATGTTTGACTCGGACCATCTTTTGGCAGGTGGTCTTGGGGTCTCTACCTTTTTTCCAATAACTTCCCTTCTGCCACCACAGAATAAAAGAACAAATAAAGATAGGCTACATTGCTTAAACAGTCTCCCCAAACCATACAATGTAGTTTGGTAGTCAATGCTGCTAAGAAGCTCCCAGACCAGGTATGGGAGGCAGGCAGCATCACCATTCAGTGTCTCTGAGGACTAGCCTGGTTCCTGGTTCCAATCTGAATTTTGCTGCTTGCTAGAGTTTAGAATGAGGAGAGGAAACTAAAAGAAAAGGACTTTCTTTTTCCACCCTGATCTTTGCTTCTACACTTTTCAAACAAAGAGAGAGGCTTAGAAGAGAAAATCTTCTAAGTACCAGCAGAAAAGGATGCCATCTCTTTATCTCCCTCTCCTTATCTCCCAAGTTCCATCTTTGGAAAAATGGGATAAAAATTAAAAATAAAGTTGGTCAATAATCCTGTAACACCCCATCCCTCCTCCTCCCTTATTCCCCCAACTATAGCCAAATAATATAAGGCTCTCTGAAATCCAGAACTCTTTCAAAATGTGTACAAGGGTTCTGACCAGAAGACACAAGCTGGAAAGCCCATCTCTGACATTACCTGAAGTAGAGCATGTTCTTAGACTGGCCACACTTTTTCTGGGGCCTTGAATCTGGCTCCCCCAGATGCGAGGGGAAGGCAGCAAACTCCCAATCTGGCTTGATGGGTCCCGTCCAGGCTGTTGTCTGCCCATTACAGCTGCCTGTGAGGCCTTCAAGTTAATAATAGCAGCTCTGATGCCAAACGGGTTGAGAAGACACTGTGGGAGGTGTTTATTTTTGCACTCTGGCGTCAGCATCAGGTTCTACTGGTTAATGCCCAAATCCAGGACAGCTTTCTACTTCCAAGAGCAACCCTGTACTTTTCTAGGGCCACTGGGAACTAGGACAGCTCAATTGGTCTCCAGACAAAACTAAGTCTTTCTGTAAATACCCCATGAGAAAATTAGGGGTGGGACTCTCACTCAGTTTGTCTGAGGCTGAATTGAGGCTCAGCATTCAGCAAGCTCTGCCACCAAATCTCTGGTAGACTTCAGTTTGAGAGTCATTGTTTAGGAATTTTAGTCCCATGACCTCCTAGTTAAAAGACTGTGATTGTGAATCATGCAGATTATTTGCTCAATTAATATTTATGGATTTGATTAGAAAAAGGAAAAGAAAAAGGTACTTTGTTTTTACACAGAAGATCCCTGAAAGACACTACAGGAACTGTCCAAAGGCAAAACAGAGGATGCGCTCTCTAAAGTGGCCATAGTTGCATAATGAGTGGTGAAATTTTAAAGAAGATGGAAAAAAAATTTACTGGAAACATCATAAAAGATAGTGGATTTTGTTCAAACTTGTTTGCAACTTTTCCCTCTATTTACCCGGAAAAGACAATATAAGAAACAAACACAGAGAAACAGTGTTTCTTCATCCTAGGTAGCTACCATCCATGAACTCACACCAGAAAACTTCTTGTCCCTACATTTTTATGCTTGCTAAGTACTGAAGCTCCCTGTCAGAGACTCCTCCCCCAATTCCCACCAGGTAAAGTTGTGGGGCAGCTGGAAGCTGGGGTATTGTCCTGAAAGCCAGAGTACCTATTGAAGAGTTAGGTATATTGTGAACACTGAGCTTTCAGGAATGATAAAAATGCACAACACACCAGGAAAGAATGCGAGAATGCAGAAATGCAGCTGTGAGTACATCAATGGTGACTCTCGGGCTTTCCACTCATAGTTGACTCACCACCAAGATAGAAACAACAAGCCAAGAATTGGAGTAGTCTGAAGGGGGTAAAGGACAGGCACTCCATGCAAATTTTCTGACTTTCAAACCATAGGAAAAACTATATAACCTCAGAAACAACCAAACTTCTGTGGAGACAGGAGTTTGTTTTAATTTCTGTCTGGAAGCTAGCCACATTTAGCTTAGAGGCATGATGCCCAGCAGTAAGAGTCCTGGTCTGCAAGGCAGGAAACTTGATTTCATTCTTAGCTGTGCCCCTAGCCTCTCTGGAGGAACTTGGGAACTCAGGATTTATGATTCTGAGAACTCTTCATGCCTTAGTTTCCTCATCAATAAAATCCAAATCACCAACCTCCCTGGATTGTTGTCCAGATGAGTGGTAATCAAATGCTAAGACAAGCATGACAGGGGCAAGAGGGGAAGAGAGGTCTATCAACTAAGGCAGGTGATTTCTTCCTACAGCAGTGGTTGCTTGCTGGGAGGCAGGCTAAATTGGATCTTACTGTGCCCCCTTTCTTGGGATTCTCAGGCCTCTCTCTCTTAAGGTCTGGTCTCTGGTTTGTAAAGTAAGTAGGCAAGTGTCTTGGGAATTTGTATGCTTGTAAACTTAGTCCCAGTTAACTTCACCTACTTAAGGATAATGGATATTTCAATTCAATTCAACAAACTTTATGACTGTTGTTTGCTGGCGCTACAAAGAACAAAAAAAAGATCTTGAGGACTTTATATAATGGAAGATGAGTTACAATCTATGTATAAATCAATTCAAGATAATTTGAGGAGGAGAAGGATGTTAACAGTTAGGTATATAAAAGAAGACTTCACCAAAGTGACTCCTAAGCTGAACGTAGAAGGAAGTAAAAGATTCTATGAGGTAGAAATGAGGAGAAAGGACATTCTAGGTACTATAAGGGATGACTTTTACAAATGCACAATGCAGTTTGGACTACAGCTTGTAGTCCAGTTTGACTGGAATGAATGAAGTGTTGCAAAGGGAAATAAATATGAAATAAGATTGGCTGTAGCCAGTTTGCAGAGGGTCTTTAAATGTCAGAAGCCAATGAAGGTTTCTCAGCAAAGAGATGAAGGTTAGATGAGAGGAAACTGGTAAATCAATTAGGAGGTTATCACAACAGTTGGCTGGAGAAGTGGGTGGTGGCTGTCTAAATGGAGAGAAGGGGGCAGATGGAAGATTTTGAGGGGGAGGGTATGCAAGATCTGCATTTAATAGATGAGAGAGGTGGAAAAATAAGAGACTCTAGGATCATGAATTTAACCAACTGGGAAGATGGTTTTACAATACTGGAGAAGTTGTTTGCCGAATTAGTTCCTCTCTTGACTGTTTGTATTTCCCTGCAACATCTTCCCTTCTCACCTTTGCTGATAAGAATCTTTGACCAATCATTCAAGGATGGCTCAGGTGCCATCTAGCACCTGTCAGGTACAATCTCCCCCTTTAACTTTATTTACTTGTATACATACTGCACTCTCCTTCCCACCCATCCCATGCTACCGTAGCATAAGTTTATGGAAGGCAAAGATGTGTCATCTTTGTATCCCCCAGTGCCTTGCACTAAGTAGGCCTTTAATAAATAGGAGGAAGAAGAAGGTTTAGAGCAAAAGATGTTGAATGCTCTTTTAGACATGTGGAATATGAGATGTAAATTTGACATTCAGTTGGAGATATCCAGCAGGGAGTCAGTGATGTAGGACTAGATTTTAGGAGACAGATTAGGATTGAATATAAAGATTCCAGAAATAATCAATGATAACACCCAGAGACTGAATAGTGAAGAGAAAAAAAGGAATAAGCCTTTAATCACTCTACCCCCCAAAGCAGATTGGCAGGTCCTCTGCATGCTTAAGGAAAAGCTGGAAATATTTAAGAAAAAGGAAAGTTCTCTGTTTCTTGCTCAAGGGAAGTTCTCATTGCTTTCCAAGGTGGGAATCCTTTACTTATGAGCCCCAGCACATTGACTGATATTCTAAATTTCAGCAGATCCAGCATTTAGCAGTTAAGATTTATAAACAGACTTTGTCTAATAGGTTAAGAAAATACATTCAAGTAAGGAAGTAGGATTTGGGTTTTTTGTTTGTTTGTTTGTTTACTTAGGATATAAGCAATTTTGTGGTTTGAAACCCCAAATCAATCTCTACTCTTTAATAATCAATAGATTTTGTGCCTGGCTTATCTTATCTTAAATACAGTAAAGAATTTAATAAATACTTGTTGAATTGAGTTGAATTCCTGAAGAAAAATGCCAATTTGCTCTTAAGTGTCAGTACTGCTCCTAAGTGCCACTCTTGCTTCTATAAACTCTAGAAGCCAATCTCCTTAAAGACTTCTACTTTCTGCCAACTGAAAACCTTTAGAACACTATCTCCTTTCAGTAAAAAGGTGCCTAAGATATGTTAGGACCTCTGTATCTAAGGCTAAAATCCCAAAGTTCTGTCCCTGAAAGCCTTGAGCAGAAAAACCCTTTCCCCTACTTTAGGGCTGATCCTCCTGTGGAGGGAAGAACCTAGGAATGTGCCCCTGACATTCTGGGAGGGTGTCTGGTGGAGTCTGGCTCATTTCTCTTATACATAGAGCTTCAAAAAGCAACCCTGGAATTTCACATATTGCATAATTAACCTACTGGAGTGAAGACTAAATCACAAGCCATTTTGTGTTTCTATTTCTGTTTTTAAAGTACCACTCCTCAAATCCAAGTCATTTTCTGAAACTCTTAGGACAATGACCAGATAATCAAATGTTGAGTGGGAGAGCGATTATGTCTGGTCGAGGTAGGTGTTAAGGTGGGAAGCCTTTTCTTGGGGTAGGCTAGAAGTGCCACTCTACAATACAAAATGGCCAAAAATTGTCTGACATGTCACTTTCACTATCATTAGTAGTTTTACATCTATAATACTTGAAGATCTCTGAATAAAAATGTAGGATAGACTTTACATGATAGTACTGCTCATCATAACAAAACTTTGACAAAAGAGAATAAATCATTGCTATTCCCTTGCTCAAAAACCCTCGGTATCTTTCTATTACCTCTAGGATAAAATATAAAAATTCCTTAACATTTAGGCTTTAACTTGCCTTTTCAGTCTTGTTTCACATTACTCTCCTTTATTCTTTCTACATTTTGGCCAAATTTGATTACTTCTGGCTGTTCTCAAAACTCAACCATTTCATCTCTTATTTCCATACTCGAGCAAAGCTGGCTCCTATATTTGTACTGTAACTTTTTCCTTCATCTCTTTTAGAATTCTCATCTTCCTTCAAGGTCAGTTTAGGAGTTATTTCCTGATCTTATGCCCCTCATCTCTTTGTTAAGGCTCTCTTTTATCCTCACTGTAATGGAAACTTAGGGAATAATCACTCTCCTCCAAAGCAGATTGGCAAGTCCTCTGCATGTTGTATAGTCTTAAGAGAGCTGCCTGGAGCATTAAGAAATGCAGAGGCTTGTCTAGGGTCATAATCAATCAGCTTTTAGTAAGTTCTTACTATGTGCTGTCAGGCACTTTGCTAGGTAACTTGAGATACAGATCAGTTCCTGTCCTTAAGGATCTTACAGACATGAAAATACAAATGTGTATTTATAATATTTACAAAACAGATGTAACTGGGATGACAAACATGAGCATGTGCACAGGGGCCCTTCCTTGGCAGGACTGAAGGACTTTCATTTTGGCATGATACAGCCTCCTTTCTTGGTAACTTGGTCCCTTGATGGCATACTGTGTAAAAGAGGAATGACATAAGAACTGCATACAGTGCTGTCAACTTTAAAAGGAAAGGCAGTTTCTATGATTACTCTTTCTTTTCTCATCTGTAGAGTATGTTAGGACTCTTTGAGCCTTTCCTTTGACCTTTCATTGGGGATGGTGATGGGGGAAAATGCTTTCCTTTTCTCCTTAACAGAGATAGTGATTGCTTGCCTTATAACAGAAATAGCATTTGATTGTGGATGAATGGGAGACCAGATCTTCCAAACTGGTTCTAACTTGACAGCAACCTTGTAAGTCTGAGAGGATTAAGCTCCTTGGCCCAAGATACTATTTGCTCAGTAGGAAGTGATTTCCACAATTTTTTGGAGATGACCACAGTCAGGATGATAAGCCTAAATTAAGCTTGCTAGAACAGACAGCTTCATTGAGATGCCCAGGTAGAGCAAGGCTAAAATGAAGACAATATGCCTGTTCAGCAGTCTCAAAGTGTTGCAAGTTTCAATGTTTTGAGTATCATTCTCCCAGGAGAGTATAATAAGAGTTATGGATTGCTGGATCATGCTTTATGTGTCTGTCAATGCACACTTATGAGTCATTTGTGTTTTAAGCATTTCTTTTGTGGTAGAGGAAATAAATAGCTGTCCTATACCTCATCTACTTTATATATTGAATATATTTCTAGAAAACATTCTGTTAATTTATTCTGGGGGAATCTTAGACATAGTAGACAAAATCTAAGCTGTAAGAGATTTCCCCCAATGTTCTTTACTGGGGGAAAATGAGGCACAAGAGTACAAGAGGAGCTTGATCCCCTCTGTTAAGTTTTAGGTATAAAGCCAGGACCCCATGGTGGGTGAGAATATACCCAGTATGTGCTGTCTCAATCTATTTCTGGCTGTGGGATTTTGCATATATACAAGGCAACTGGGGTGGGGATGAGAGTACTAGCAACTAAGGAGATTGGAAAGACTTCATGTGAGAGGTGACATTTGATCTGACCCCTAAAAGAAATGAGGAATTTTAAGAGGTGGAGGTGAGAAAGGAGTGTATTTTAGGCCTACGATGACAGTAAGTGGAAAGGAATAGAGACTGTCTTATACGATGAAGAGTAAAAAGGCTAGTTTGGCTGGACCATAATGAACAAGAAAAGTAATGTGTAATAAAGCTGAAAATGTAGGTTAGGTTCAAATGCCAAATAGAGGTGCTTAAATTTAATTTGTGAAGTGATAGGGAGTCACTAGAGTCCACTGAGCAAGGAAATGACATGGTCAAACCTATTCTAAGAATGCCATGAATGCAGACAAGATTAGAAGGGAAGCAATAAACAGAGAAAACATTTTTACATTCAAAGATTCTGATAAAGGCCTCATTTCTAAAATATATAGAAAACTGACTCAAATTTATAAGAATTCAAGCCCTTCCCCAATTGATAAATGGTCAAAATATATGAACAGACAATTTTCAGATGAAGAAATTGAAACTATTTCTAGTCATATGAAAGGTGCTCCAAATCACTATTGATCAGAGAAAAGCAAATTAAGACAACTCTTGAGATACCACCACACACCTGTCAGATTGGCTAAGATGTCAGGAAAAGATAATGACGAATGTTGGAGGGGATGTGGGAAAACTGGGACACTGATACATTGTTGGTGGAACTGTGAATGGATCCAACCATTCTGGAGAGTAATTTGGAACTATGCTCAAAGAGTTATCAAACTGTGCATACCCTTTGACCCAGCAGTGTTTCTACTGGGCTTATATCCCAAAGAGATCTTAAAGGAGGGAAAGGGACTCATATGGGCAAAAAATGTTTGTGGCAGCCCTTTTTGTAGTGGCTAGAAACTGGAAACTGAATGGATGCCCATCAATTGGAGAATGGCTGAATAAATTATGATATATGAATGTTATGTAATAATATTGTTCTGTAAGAAACGACCAACAAGATGATTTCAGAGAGGCTTGGAGAGACTTGCATGAACTGATGCTGAGCGAAATGAGCAGAACCAGGAGATCATTATACACAGCAACAAAACTATACGATGATCAATTCTGATGGACATGGTTCTCTTCAACAATGAGGTGATTCAAACCAGTTCCTATTGTTCGGTGATGAAGATAGTCATAAACATTCAGAGAGAGGCCTGTGGGAACTGAGTGTAGACCACAACATAGCATTTTAACGCTTTTTGTGAATGTTTTGTTTGCATTTTGTTTTCCTTCTTAGGTTTTTTCCTCTTTTGTTTCTAGATCTGATTTTTCTTGTGCAGCAAGATGTGTATACATATATTGATTTATCATATATTTTACCATATTTAACATGTATTAGACTACCTGTCATCTAAGGGTGGGGGTGGGGGGAAGAAGGGGAAAAATTGTGAACAAAAAATTTTTGCAAAGGTCAATGTAGAAAAATCACTCATATGTTCGGTAAACAAAAAACTTTAATAAAAAAAGGAATATCATGTTAGCAGCAGTGTGGAGAATGGGCTGAGGTAGGGAGAAATTATGAGATAGGGAGACTAATTAGAAGACTATTGCAAAAATCCAGGTGAGAGGTAAGGAGGATCTGAATGGATCTGAGAGATACTGTAAAAGCAAAATACCGAGATTTGAAAAATGATTAGATATGTAGGATGAGTGAGAGTAAGGAGTCAAAGATGACATCAAGGTTTTGAATGTGGGTGAGAGGGAAGGTGTGTCTTCAACACATAGCCAGGATGTAAACAGGCAGTCCTTGAAGCCAGGTCTTGCTGAATCTGAGGCCAGCTCTTTACTATGCTGTGTCTCTATAAATGCTGTGCTTAAATTTCAGAAAGACACATTAATTTCATGCAATAAGGGATACAACCCTGAACTAGAAACTGCTCCATCTTCCAGGATACAGTCCAGGCAATGCCTTTATATAACAATATACTATGGGATTTTAAGTAAATATGCTAATTATTCTTTCTTAGTGTAGACACTAGTCCACTTTCATTTGTAACATATGTTAAGTATATAATCTGAGGGGCTACCTGGTTTCACAGACAGAAAGTCAGATTCTCATTCAAGTCCTGTCTTTGGACATTTCCTAGCTGTATGATTCTGGCAAGTTTTTTTAATTTCATGTGTTCCAAGCAGCTTTCTAAAAATACAAGTTGCAGAAAAAGTTATTAATCTATATTGGTATAATGCATTTCCACACCTGGAATTCCCAATAAATTCACTAAATAAGTACTAATGGATAACTCTTTGATTACATAGACAAAGGAAAAAACCTTCAAAATTCAGGATCATGAGGTTTATAGCAAAAAGGGATTTTAATTCAATCCTATCATTTGAAAGCTGAGAAAATTGATTTAGAGAAATTAAACAACTAACGAGATCACACATGAAGCAGAAGAGGTAAAATCTGATATAAAGTCCTCTAACTTTGAATTGTGCTTTTTCTATTACAACACATTGCTAAGTGAGTTATTAATTTATTAGGGCTGTGGCCTAATAAAAGCCCAAGAGAATTACAATTCAGGGCAACCTAACCCCACTTGCTGGAGACTTATGGTAATAAACAAACATTACACCCTGGAAGAAGCAGCTGCAGTAGCAGAACAGCAGCTTGATCTTTGAAATCACTCCACTATAGTAATTGGCATTCTAAAGTTATTAGCAACATGGATTTCCTGATACTAATAGGCTTAGCACCAAGGAGGATGGTTGCTTACTCTCTGATGAGTTCTTCTATGGCTGCAAGTCTCTCCCCTTCACTTGTTTTGTTCAACGTGTGAGTAGGGCAAGTACATGTGCATATTTTCACCCCATTTCCTCATTAAACCACACAAATAATAATAATAGTAATAATAATGTTGGCACATGTGCAAATTGGAGTAGATGAAATCTGATACTTTGATATTCCATGTCCCCCCCCCCCCTCCAAATTCAGGCTGAGAGAGTTGGAACAAGTTGACTCAAATCAATTGCAGAGATCAATGACTGTGCAGCTAGGTCTAGACTCTCAGTTTTCATCCTGTTCTTTCTAGATTCCTTCCCCTAATTATTCATGATTGTGGAATATTTTACTAAATACTTTTATACTCAATCTACCCAAATTTGACAATCACAGATTTATGATTTAGGTCTTTGGATACCCAGGTTTTGAGGTAACTTGTGAGTCTGAACTCTCACCACCAATTTGATTGCCTTTAATAGTCAGGAGATAGAATTAGCTCTAAGTAAAGATATTTACTAAAATGGCATAGGAAGAATGAGGAACTAGGAGGCACAGGAGATAAGAGTGCCGAGTCTGGAGTCAGAAAGACTCCTCTTCCTGAGTTCAAATCTAGCCTCAAACACTTATTAGCTGTGTGACTCTGGGCAAGACACTTAACACTGCCTCAATTCCCTCATCTGTAAAGTGCCCTGGAGAAGGAAATGGCAAACCAGCATGAAGTCATGAAGAACTGGACACAGCTGGAAAACCTGAACATAGGAAGAATAGTAGTCACAAAACATTTCCCTGATTAATATGGGGCACGTTCTTTCATACATAATGCCCATGGGAACAGTGGGCACGAACAGGAGGCACACACTGTAGCCAAGTCATCCCCATTCCAGAAATACAGAGATTCTGTGCTCTCTCTCCTCAGGTCCATCTCATGAGGCTTCCCCCTGGACATTGCATTTCTCCTGGGTAGGTGACTTAGTTGAGTTCACAGAGTCTTGCTTCCTCTCTGCAGGGTCTGCTCCCCTTTCTGTGCATAGGTGCTCTTGATTGTCAAGAACAATACTCTCTCCAGTAATAGTCAGCTCTCTTCCTTGCTGCCATAGGTCAATCATGTTCACTGAAACTGCTTTCAGCCTTCAGTGACCAAGTATCTGTATCCATGTTTGCTTGGAAAGATTATGCGTCTTTGTTCCTTTGTGCTTCAAACTTTTTGAAATGACTCTGAAACTATACAATGAGGGTCTTTCTAAGTGATATATGCTATGGTTGATGGAATGAAGAGCATTTAAATTCCTCCTCTCTATGTGCAAGGATCACAATGCACAAAGTACTTTTGGTCTAGACTGACAAACTCTCAACAGCTGGCAGACTCAGTTATTTAAAACCTAAAGAGCTATGGTCAATTTTTAGCCTGACCAATGGCACTGCTTCTTCACATTCAGAGAAAGTTGTTCATGCTTTGTAAAAGGACAATAAGTTAATCATCTGTCATTATATCAAATGATCTGGGGATAGTAGAAATAAAATCTCCCTTCTCCCTAACCACCAATCCCACCTTTACTTGTGAGAAAAAAAAAAACCCAAAAAACAAAAAAATGTTACTTAATTTGATTTTTACATTTATCTTGGGAAGCATACAAAACAAATATTATTCTCTATTCTCATTTTACAAATGAGAAAATTGAGTGAATAACAAGTCACTAAACCCTGTTTGCCTCAGTTTCCTTATCTGTTAAATGAGCTAGAGAAGGAAATGGCAAACCCCTATATCTCTGCCAAGAAAACCCCAAATGAGGTCACAAAGATTCAGGCACAATTGAAATGACTGGATAAGAACAGAACTGGAAGAATAATACACACACACACACATACACACACATATAATGACCTGTGATTTCCTGTTACCATTACTGCATGATCTACACAGGATTTTTTGTTTTACAACAACTTTCAAAGACTTTAGAACATCAATTAACACAATGTTCAGCTATGATTCTAGAGAGCTAATGAAGAATGTTCCCCATTTCTAATATAGAGAATGAGATGCAGTTATTTTGGTCATGGTCTACATAAAGATTTTTTGTTTTGCTTGACCATGTATATTTGCTAAAGGGTTTTTTCTTTATTTTGTGGGGTGTGTGTGTGTGTGTGTGTGTGTGTGTGTATGTGTGTGTTAGGGAAAGGGATGTGGCAGAGAGAAAAACAAATGCCTGATAATTGAAAAAAATTTTAATAAAAATAAATAAAATGAGATGGTTTAAATGAAGTCAAGGGCAGTTAGCACACTGTATAGATTTGTGAACTTAAAAAGTCAAGAAGAAATGAATTTGGATTCTGACTCAATTGTTGTGTAATCCTAGACAAGCCACTTCTTTGTCAACCTCAGTTTTCTCATCCATAAAATGGGAATTATACTACTTCACAGGATTGTTGCATCAAATGAGATAATATATATTTTGAAAAACTTAAAATGCTATAAAATTATTATTATAGTCCTTTTCAGCTCTAAATCTATCATTATTTGTCCAGCTATGGGAAGTACTTTATAGGTCTATATCCTATAATTTTATCAAGTACATTGTGGAGGAGAGAAGACCCAACTGATTAGTATTGCTCCATTCAATCCATCTACTACAAGCTTCTCCTTGATGACAATCATTTCTGTTCACTGTGATTGTTTGGTAGGCTTAATTTTAGTTAAGCATGGATTCGTATATTTCTTGCTGTGCATCCATACTAAGCTCCATGGCATTTCCTTGTTATTAGTTGCAAAAAATTTTTATTATGAAAACCTTTAGGCACAGCTTTCTTAACAAACATTCCCAAACTAATATTTCCAAAATGGATACTGTTCCCTTTAAAGTAATCACTTTGGGTAGCTTAATGTTTAGTCTAAAAAGGAATAGCATTGCTTTTAAAACTTCTCTTATGGAATTCCCTTAAGCACCAGCAGCATATTCCTTTGAGTATTTTTACTGGTAGTAAAATTTAGTTGAGTATGGATTTAGTTTTTAGAACTGCCAAAGTAATTCAGATCCAATTCTAGTTAGAAAAAACCACAAAGGAAAATTACTGGCGGGATGATTATCAACCCCAATCATTTCTACCCTGGGTTCATCTTTAAGATAGGACATCCACCGCCACTATTATATATATGTGACTTCACAAAGTTTTCTAATCTTCCTCTCAATTTAAATCTAGGGTATAGCAAACTCTCTCTCTACTTTGTTCTACAGAAACACATGTTCAATTTTTCAAAATAAAATTTGAGTTTCAAAGGAAATAAAAATAGCAAAATATCGAAGTAGACAAATAATGAAATTTTCAACTATAGATAGGTCTGTTTGACTATGTTTATGGAGTTCTCAGATATAATTTATTTTTCTAATTTCAGCTTTATTTGGCTTGAAGCCTAGAAGTTACACATGCTTCAAGTTTATAGCACTATCAGGTTAGTATATGAATGGGATTCTCATCCTTTCCAAACATTTGTGTTTCAACTTTTCCTTAGCTATGAGCTTCCAGGTTGTGTTTTCTGGTTCTAGGTTGCACTGTCTCTTCATTCTTTAGTCCTTGGATCCCTAGATAAGGAAGGTGCTTTCCTATCTAGTCACCAAAATTTGTTCTTTGGATTTCACATCATTCCTAAACTGATCCTGCAGTCATATATAGCAGAGGTGTCAAACTTGTGATCAAGCATGAAGTGCAGCCCAAACCAGTTTAAAATGTACTGGGAAATGTTTAACAAAATAAATAAAAATATAACACAGATGATGTTAATTTATGGTTTTCTGAGTTAATGTGAGTTAGCAGGGATCCATTTCGGTTTGAGTTTGCTATCACTAATTTTACATTTTGCTTAACTAGTGGTCTTTATGATTTTGGCCTATTGAGAGTTCTTTCCCCATCTCGAATCCATCTTTGTTCACTTCGGTTCAAACCTTTAGATGATCAGATTGTGAGCTCCTTGAAGGCAGGGACTGCTTTTATCTCTGGCATCCCCAGTGTTTAGCACAGGGTCTGGCACATAATAGGTAGCTTAATAATGTTTATTGGTTAACTAGCATGAATCCTGAGATTCTTTAGCTATTGTTCTAATTTTGCTCCAAATTTCCAAGTGTCTGTTATGATAATTCTTGAACCCTGTCAGTTTCCTTCAAGTATTTGAAGAAAATTCTTGTCTCTTCTAATTGCAAAAACTGAAGTCCTTAAAGACTAATAAGTCAAATAGGAGTTACTAAGTACATATGGTTCGCCTGGCATGCATAGGAATACAAAGGGATCCAAAGAAATAGTATACTAGGGATCCAAAGAAGGCAAAAAACAGTTCCTGCTCTCAAGGATTTCCCAATTTAAGGGGGTGGGGAGGTTTGACAGTATGCAAAGATTTGACAGTATGTATAGACTAATAAGATATATACATTTAGGATAAATTGGAGGTAATCTCAGAGGAAAAGCATTAAGATTAAGAATTAGAAAACAGGAAAACACAGAAGTATTACAGTCAAATTTTGAAACCCCCACATCAAAGAGAAAATTTTATAAGAAATAAGAAAAAAAAATTCACATACTCTGGAGCTACAATTAGAATTGTACAAGTCTTATTGGTAGCCACAATAAAAGACTGCAGGTCCTGGAAAAATATCTACCGACAATCAAAAGAACCAGGCTTATAACCAAAAATATCATATCCAGAAAAATTATCCACAATATTAAATTTTGAGAAAAAATGAACATTCAATGAACTTACAGATTTTCATGTCTATCAACCAAACCCAAATTCTATAGAAAATTTAATATATAAAAGCCTTTATCAAAGATCAATTTTAAGGAACTTAAAATGGACAATTTTTTTTATTTTTTTAATATGGGAAATGTGTGTCATATGTTTAAGATTGACATCAGCAATAGGGTAGCTCAAAAAAAAAGATTGGGGCAGAGTTAAGGTAAAAATAGTAATTTTATTATACAAATGAGAGACACAGAGGCATCAGTGGGGGAGAAGGCCTCATAGTTCTGAAACCAATTCACATCAGGAATGGGCTAAATAGACAATATTACATATATACCATGAAGGGTATATATGCACCCTCCAAAATCTAAAAGAAATAAGAGGGAAAGGATGGGAAGAAGACAAGGAAGGGATCCATGGGGGAGGAGGGAAGAGGTTAAGTAATAAATAGTAAGGCAAATTAGGATAGGAATTCAAGTCTTCCTGACTCCAGGCCCAGAGATCTATTCATTGAGCCATCTATCTGTCTCTCAGCAGAAAGATGGGGGCTGGATAAATAGTTCTGAGAGTTATTTTGCACAGAGATGATAATTAAAACCCCAAGAACTGATGAGGTTACTAAGTAAAATAATATATAAATATAAATATGTAAGCATAAAGGGAGAAATAATGTAAACAGAATATATAAAATACTAAGAAGTGAAATAAAATAAAGGGAGATGATAATTTAAGTGATAGGAACTGATAAGATTACTAACAAACAATACAAAAGAAAAGACAAAAACCCTGTGAGTAACTCATCCTAAATGGGCATGAACTGGATGAAGATATAATAAAAGAGACCAAGAAGAAATAAGTAGCTCCCTCAAAACCTAGAGTCATCAAGGAGAAAATGATAATCAACTGTTAAAAGGCAGTAGGAAAGTCAAGACAGATGAGGATTGAGAAAAGATTTGGCATTTAAGAAATGGTTAGAAAGAGGGAACTGAGTCAAATTTATAAAAAGAGCCATGCCCCAATTGATAAATGACCAAAAGATATGATTTGTGCCCAAAAGGCTATAGATTTATGAATATCCTTTGACCTAAAACCACCACTACTAGGCATGAATAGCAAAATAGATTTAAAAAAAAAGGAAAATGATTTCTGTGTACAAAAAATATTCAGAGCAGCTCTCTTCTCGAGGTAAAAATAATGGAAATTAAGGGGATGTCCATCAATTGTATTTGTGATGCAATATTATTGTTCCATGGGAAATGATGAGCAGGATGATCTCAGGGAAAAAACAACCTAGAAAGTCCTCCATAAACTCAAACAAATGAAATATACATTATACAAAGTAATAGCAAATGTTCTGGGATACCAGCTAATAAATAAGTTTGCTATTCTCAGTACTACATCCATGACTACTCTCTTAAGGACTTATGATGAAAAATCTTATCCATATCCAGAGAAGGAATTGATTGGGCCTGAATACAGACTGAAGCATTCTCTCTCTCTCTTTTTTAACTTAATTTTTCTTGAGGTTTTCATTTTCATTAGGGTAGGAGATCTACATTTTCTTTCACAACTTGACTTTTATGGAAATGTTTTTACGTAACTTTACATGTGGTTTTTTAATTGTGGGTAGAGATAAGAGAAAGAACATAGAATTCAAAAATTTTAAAAACAAATGTAAAAAAAATTGTTTGAAATATACCTGGGGAAAATATTTTTTAAAACTTTTTTTTATTTAAGCTTTTTATTTGCAAAATATATGTATGGGTAATTCTTCAACATTGACTCTTACAAAGCTTTCTGTTACAAATTTTACCCCCTAGTCCTCACCCCTCCCCTAGATGGCAGGAAATCCACTACATGTTCATTATGTTAAAATACTTGACAAATTGAATACATGTATACATATTTTCACCTTATCATTATTGTGCAAGAAAAATAGTATCTACAAGAAAAAAAAAATCAGAGAAAGGAAACACAATGCAAGCAAACATCAATAGAGAGCATGAAAATGTTATGTTGTGGTCCACATTTCATATCCCTCTCTTTGGGTGTATATGGCTTTCTTCACAGAACAATTAGAACTGATTTGAAACATTTCATTGTTGCAGAGAGCCATGTCCATCAGAATTGATCCTCATATAGTATTGTTGTTGCCATGTATAATGATCTCCTGGTTCTGCTCATTTTGCTCAGCATCAGTTCATGCAAGTCTCTCCAGGCCTCTCTGAAATCATCCTGCTGGTCGTTTCTTACAGAACAATAATATTCCATAACATTCATATACCATAATTTGTTCAGCCATTCTCCAATTGATGGGCATCCATTCAGTTTCCAGTTTCTAGCCACTACAAAAAGGGCTGCCACAAATATTCTTGCACATGTGGGTCCCTTTCCTTCCTTTAAGATCTCTTTGGGATATAAGCCCAATAGAAACACTGCTGGGTCAAAGGGTATGCAGAGTTTGATCACTTTTTGACATAGTTCCAAATTGTTCTCCAGAACGGTTGGATCCATTCACAGTTCCACCAACAATGTATCAGTGTCAACTGGGGAAAATATTAAATACATTAAAATATTAAAAAAAAGAAATGGTTAGTAACTTGGAAAACAGTTTTGGTTAAATGATGAAGCCAGAATACAAATTGTAGAGAGTTAAGAAAAGGAGAAGAAAGGAATCAGAGTTATATATTGTAAGAGTCTTCTTTGGGAACTTAGTGGCAAAAGGAAGATGAGATATAGGACAGATATAGAAATAAGGATAAAGAGGTTTTTTTTTGAGGATAGAAGAGATAGGCATATATTTGAAGGCATTTGGGAAGCAGGCAGTAAACAGGAATTGGTTAAAGATAAATGAGAAGTACAGAAGATAAAGGGGGAAATCTGCTGGAAAGGACAGAGATCACTCTTACATAGATTTAGCCCTATCAAGGACAAAGGTCACTTCATTATGTGAAATGAGTGGAGGAGATGGTGACAAGAGAATGAAATAAACAGAGAAGAGAGAATTTTTGGCAAAGGGTCTTATTTTTTTTTCCAAGTAAGACATGAGGCAAGGTTCTCAGGAGAAAAGGCATTGACGGAGGGATCTCTGAGAGGTTTGAAAAAAGATGAAAAGTTTTAGAAAAGCTGTTGTTCTGAGTCAATTAGGGAGATGTAAAGAGCTTGCCTTGTGAGAACTAAGTTAAGACTATAAATCTGTACTAGACCCAGTCAGCATAGTTGTGTCATTTTCTCCATCTTTATTGTAACACATGAGCTGGAAGTGAGTGGAAGTTAACCCAAGACAGATGGTTGAGGGCAAGATCTTTGATAGAAAAAACAACAGAAAAGAGTGTATAGTTGAACAAGCCACTCAACTGTAAACTTATTTGTCAAGATGACTTAGTAGCTTTCCAAAGATCATGCCTTTCTGCTGGTTCCTCTGATTTCAGCTCAATTTAATTCAGCAAATATTTATTTAGAATTTACTATGTGTGAGGCAATGTGCTAGATAAATAGTGAATACAAAGACAGGACAATTTCTAACTTCAAAGAGTTTATAATCTAGTAGGGTATATATGACTTATACACAAATAACAAGAGTATAGGGTAGAATGTTTCTTTGACAAATGATTATAAGGTAAAATGCCAGGTGGGAAAAAATCAGCAAACTCTGAGAGTGCTGAGGTGTTCTGAGAGAAAAATACAAAGTGCTACAGTTACATGAAGGAGGGAAGTACTTGGAGGGGAATAAAGAGAAGAACCAAAAAGTCTAACATGTAACAATTAAATTAAGCTTTGAAAATGGGAAGACTATTTGATAGGCAGAGACGAGGCAAAATTATTTTGGAGAGGCAAAATGAAAGAAAAATAGATAAAAAGATTCATAAAATATAGAAGCAGGAGAGATTTTGGGGATCATAACTATTTTATTAATGAGGAAACTGCAGCCCAATGACTTGTCTGAAGTCACACAGCAAATTTGTAACAAAACCTTGATAAAAATATTCCATTTAACTATGCCTTCTTTATGTTTTCTAATTTTATTTATAGCAAAAATACAGTTCTTTTTTTATTTTATTTTATTTGCATAACATATATGTGGGTAATTCTTGAACAATAACCCTTACATAGCTTTCCGTTACAAATTTTTCCCCCCGACTCCCCACCCCTCCCCTAGATGGCAGGATATCCACTACACGCTAATTATGTTAAAATATTGGCAAATCGAATATATGTATACATATTTCCAAACTTCTCATTGTTGTGCAAGAAAAATCTTATCTACACAAACGATATATCAGATAAAGGAAACACAATGTAAGCAAACATCAATTAAGGAGTATGAGAATGTTATGTTGTGGTCCACATTTCACATCCCTCTCTCTGGGTGTATATGGCTTTCTTCAGTGAACAACTGGAGGTGTGCAAAAATATAGTTCTAATAGAGGTTATGGAAAGGTGAGCCATCCAATTTGGAGAGTACATTAAGGGGTGGTAATGGGAAATAAATGTAATGTCTATAATATGTCTCATCAATGTTGTAAGTAAAGGGGCCCCCAGGAAGTTCCAATAGAAGAAAACATTGGAAATACACTAAAGAAATGGGAAACCCTGGGGTACTGTTACATAATTCCTAGAGTTCTACTATGCAAAGAATGATATCTTGCCAGATATAAAGGGAACAGAGGGTTAAGAGCTCTGTGAATGGACTGAGCCTCTCTACCTATCATGTAGTCAAGTGGTAACTGAGAACTTCGGTTCTGAATTTCCAAAACCAACCTGCTGTTGAACACTTTGGAGTGCTAACGGAGCCATGAGAGTGATCAGGAATAGAATTTATTAGAAAATAAAAAAGCTCTTGTCCCCTGACCTAATTCCTCTGTGTCAGTTCTCCCTCTTGCACCTCATTCATATAACCTAATTACTCTTTTTGCCTTTCCCTATATGGTTTTGCTTTTTCTAATCACATCATATTCAACTTTACCCCAATCTTTCTAACTACCCACTTATTAATGACCATCTTAGACATATGGTTTACGTATCCACAAATAAAACAAACTATTTATTGAGTCCCTAGAAATTAATCTTTTATGTTTACCTTATATTTGACTTGGATCTTCTATGTCAAATTTTCTATTAAGTTCAGGTCTTTTTGCAACAAAAATCCTTCAAGTATAGAAGTTCACTGACTGTCAATTTTTCCCCCTATTTGGGATTATGATTAACTTTGTTTTAATGTTAATGTAGCTACTGCTAGGTCTTATGTGATTCTAATTGTGGCTCTGTAATATTTGAATTGGTTTTTTTTTTCTTGTTCCTTGTAATATTTTCTCTTTGATCTGGGGTTTCAGAATTTAAACTATAATGTTCCTGTAGATTTTCCTTGCAGGATCTCTTTTGGTGGTGATTGGTTGGTATTTTCTTTTATTATTATTATTTCTACTTTCTCCTCTTGTTCCAATATTTCAGGACAACTTCACCTAATTAGATCTTTTATTATTGCAGCAAGATTTTTTTTTGGTTGTAGTTTTCCAGTAGTCTAATTATTATGTTTTCTCTTCTTAGTTCTCCAGATCTATTGTTTTTCTCAAGAAATATCTTACATTCTTTGTGGCAGCCCTTTTTGTAGTGGCTAGAAACTGGAAACTGAATGGATGCCCATCAATTGTAGAATGGCTGAATAAATTGTGGTATATGAATGTTATGGAATATTATTGTTCTGTGAGAAACAACCAGCAAGACAATTTCAGAGAGGCCTGGAGAGACTTGCATGAAATGATGCTGAGCGAAATGAGCAGAACCAGGAGATCATTATACACGGCAACAACAAGATTATATGATGATCAATTCTGATGGACATGGCTCTATTCAACAATGAAATGTCTCAAACCAGTTCCAATTGTTCAGTAAAGAAGGCTATATACACCTAGAGAGAGGGATATGAAATGTGGACCACAACATAACATTTTCATGCTCTCTACTGATGTTTGCTTGCATTGTGTTTCCTTCCTCTGATTTTTTTTCTTGTAGATACGATTTTTCTTGCACAACAGTGATAAAGGTGGAAATATGTATATATATATATATTTGACTTGTCAAATATTTTAATATAATTAACATGTAGTGTACTTCCTGCCATGTAGGGGAAGAGAGGGGAATAGGGAGGAAAATTTGTAACGGAAAGCTTTGCAATGATCAATGTTGAAGAAATACTCATACACACATTATGCAAATAAAAAGCTTTAATAAAAAAAAGAATCATCTTACATTCTTTTCTATTTTTTCATTCTTCATACTTTGTTTTTACTATTTCTTAATCTTTTATAATTTTTCTGTTTCCTTACCCAATTCTAGTTTTCAAGGAGTCATTTTTTTCCTTGAGATTCTGGCTCTCATCTTCTAGTTGGCTGATTTTCTTGTCATAATATTTTTGGTTTTTGGGGTTTTTTGTTTTTTAGTTTTTCTTCAATCTCTCTCATTTGATTTTTAAAGTCTTTTTTGAGTTCTTCTGTGAATTCTTTTTGGACAGGTAACCATTTAATGTTACTCTTTGGATAGGAGAGACTTTTTTTCAGTCTCCTATTTTGAAGATGAGCCCTGGTCTTCTCTATTCCCACAGTAACTTTCTTGGGTTGGGATCTTTCTCCTTTGCTCATTTTTTTTTTTTTTTTAAATTTAGAGTAGGTCATCATTAGTGTATTTACCTCTAGTCCTAGGGTATGGGGAATGGTGCCTCTTGTCTCAGGCCCTACTTCAGTTCTCCTTCTAGGCTTGAACCCAAACCAAGAACTTAATTCTTCTTTAAGTGCCCATGGCCAGCAGCACCTCTGCCCCATTGCTCTTGCATTCATCAGGTATATGCTGGTTCCTTCTCACACAGGGCCATGTCTTCCAATATAGCTGGCCCTGGCATTCCTTATCAGCAGAGATTCCCTCAATCTTCCCCTGCTCAGACACCTGACTTTCCACACTAGGAGGTGAAAATTCCTGTGGCTGGGGCCAAGGTTACCTCTTAACCCAGCTAAAGCCAGGGCTTATCCCTTGCTATTTCACTGGAAGTAGTCTGAAGATGTTTACACTTCACAGGGGCCAAACCTCAGTCCTGGTATCTTCCTTCAGATGTTTTCCAATTGTCCCAGGAGAACCACTCTTCTATCCCAACTATTATTTATTTTTAACTGCCAACTATTATTTATTTTTAAGTGCTCTGTGTTCTCCCTGAGGCTCAATTTTGTCATGCTTATGGGGGAAATATGAAGAACTTACAATTTTCTGATCTACTCTGCCTCTTCCCGGAATCCCCTCACTTTCCAAAAATTCAAAGTCATATTCTATCATCCCAGTCAGTTTGGCCAGAGTGTGACAGATTCATTTGAATCTTCCTTAGCAGCAGGACAAATTGCAGGTTAAGCACCCTCTGGTGGCCAATGTAGGTACTGCAGTTTTAAGAGGCGATTATTCCATATAGATGTCAGAATAACCTGTAGAGGCTACATCAAAGTACATGTATGTATGTATATATGGCCCTGAAAATCAAGTTCAGATACTTAGTATGTAAGAAATGAGTAATCCCTGAAGTATTTGAACACATATTATTCAGGTGTCCCCTTTTTCCACTCAAGAGAAGGGTTTTCCAGACTTTAAACACAAAACAACACTATTAACAACTTCTGTTACTAGTAAGATAAATGTTATTCCCTTAGTGTTGAAGCTTTTTTTTTTTTTAGATACACAAAATGAAGTCAGTGTAATGAAGTTAACTTTCTTGTGTGGTTTATAAACTGACCACTCTACTCAGAAGACAATTCTTTCCGGGGGGAAGAGGGAAGGAGTCAATTGGGGTTAAGTGACTTGTCCAGGGTTAGATAGCTAATAAGTGTTAAGTGTCTGAGGTCGGATTTGAACTGACTTCTGGGCCAATGCTCTATCCACTGCATCAACTATCTGCCCCTCAGAAGTTAATTCCAAAATGCAAAGTTCCTAATCCTTTTTGATTAATAGTAGTATTTTTGGGATAAAGTGATATCCTTCAAAGGAACACATGCTTTAATGTGTTCATTAAAAATAATTTTTTCTTGCTTTATAGTTATGGTTCACATATGGCTTACAAATACTAATAAGTTCTTCACTGATATATTTACTCTTTACTTTGGGACTCTGAATAAAATAAGGGTTAAAATAAAATAAGCTGTATCCCTCCAAATAAAAGTGATAAGGGAAGAGATGCATTAAATGGTACCAACCTATTTATTAGAGAAAACAGAAAAATTTTCTTCAGCAGCTTGATAATCAATTGTTTGTGTTTCTCAAACCTTTAAAATGACAAAAAAGATAACAGCATATACATCTTTGCGTACTATCAGCATGGTAATATTTGATTTTTGAGGTGATGGGAACACTATCCAAACTTGTTTATAAGTCCTTGGTCAGATTGGAGATATTATACAACCAATAATTACGAAGGCATATGAATGATTCACCACATATCCTCCAATTAGGAATTTTCCTAAATATCTGAATTATAAACCTAGGATTATAAGAGTTACTAATGGGTGCAATCCAGAACACTCAGGTGAATCTCAGATTGGCAATGTTTTTTCTAAGGTTTAAAGATGTCATTCTCTTTGGGACTTTCAAAGGAACACAATATTCCAGGTCCAGAAGGGATCATACCACATACAGTTTTAGTTAAATATTAAGTCAGAAAGGCATGGACATCACCAATCTGATACTGAGTAGTTTTCTTATACATATATCTAATTAATTTACCATGATGTGGTATTCTTAATTTGAATATAATTTTCCCTTCAAAGCCCTGAACTGGTAGTGTGAAATGTGTGATGAACAAGAATTAGTAGAGAAAGAAGGTAGAGATGTCAGAACTATATATCCAATTAAAGTAATAGCATTAGAAAGGGGATAACCAATTAAGGGTTAGGTGTAACAGAGCTCCTAACCCAGAAAACAAAGTAGGTTCATGGATTAGAGATGATCCATTGTTTAATACATTGCCTCATATATAGTGAGCAATTAAAAAAAAAGTTTTAGAACTTTAAGTTGTATCCAAGAAACTTATTACTTCCATTTGGGGTCAGTGAACAAGAAAAGTTTAGAAAGAAGTTAAAGGGAAAAGTCCTGAGACCAAGGAAAATGTTTCCTGAATTAGTTCCAAAGAAGAAATGTGAAACTGATTAAAATCATAAAGGCCAAAATTTCATCCCTGATCCTTTACATCTTTCCTATGGCACAATTACTTTGGAGGCTACTGCAACCTATCATGAGTCTGAGAGAATCAGATTCACTGAGGAAGGCTTTGCTAAACGAAAAACTTTGCTAAACATTTAAAAGATACATTCTATAAGCATAAACTCTTCTTAAAATTTTTTTATTTTCAAAATATATACATGGTAGTGGATATCCTGCCATCTAGGGGAGGGGTGGGGAGTAGGAGGGAAAAATTTGTAACAGAAAGCTTTGTAAGGGTTAATGTTGAAGAAGTACCCATACATATGTTTTGCAAATAAAAATTTTTAATAATAATAATAAAAAATATATATACATGGATAATTTTCAAAAATCAACCTTATAAAATCTTGTGTTCTAATTTTCCCCCTCCTTTCCCTCCATCCCCTCCTCTAGATGACAAGTGATTCAATATGTTAAACATATGCAATTCTTTTATATGTATTTCTACAAATATCAAAAAGCATAAATTCTTTTAGAATTATCACAACAGAATCAACACCCATACTATTGGGTGAACCCCCTATGGAAGATTTATAGGAGAACATAGGCAAGAGTTACACAGGCTGAAAAAGTACAGAAAGATTGCCACTTATACTCTTGGCATATAATTGACAGCATATTTCTGATAAATTATTAAAGTTATCATAAATGAGATTATGATGGTCAATCTGGACTGCCACTAAGTGTTGAGCTCCTTAGTGATATTGTTACCATGGTTCAAAGGAAGTTCTGAGGGCCATTAACTCCTTTTTCACAGTCTGAAATAGGGCTGCTCTACTGAAGACAGTTTTCCAGAAACAGAATGAGCCTAGTAGATCACCCCTAAAGTGATAAAGAAAACGTTTGCTTCTACTATAAGAACATTGAGGATTAAAATAAGCCTACCTGACAATAGTGGTGATGATCTACATCTTGAACTGCTAGAATAAATGACCTGCTATCTAGTTATTATAAGTTCTAAGACATCTTCAGTGTCAGTAATGAAGGAAGAACACTGAGTAGTGTGTGATAGAAATGGAGAGAACACCCTACAAACTACTGAGACATTCTGTGGTCATGAAGGCTGCCTGTGCTAAACTGCATTGATATTCTGGGGATTATTCCCTTATATTTTAGCAATCCTTAATGTTCTAAGAACCCTAAGCGGGCCTTTTCCTAGCTTGAAACACAAGTGGTATTTGTGGAGAAATTAATTAAAGTGTGTTGTTAACTCGTTATGATCTGTGGAGATCATAATATTGAAGTAGATGACTACAGGTGTGAAAAATCTTATCTGTGAACTGTTGAAAGGTAGGCAGGTATATTAAAGACCAAATGCTATCACCATGTAGTCATATTATCTGAGTTGCATCAAAACCCATTTTCCTTCATCTCTGGGAGGGATCTGTATCATGTTCCACTTGGGTATAGCACACCAAGGCATATCCCCATAGTAATCACATTAAAAGGATCAATTATCTTGGCACACTAAGCATTTCCCCCTTAAGGGCCATGGAGGCTAGATAAACTTCTACCTTCATGATATCTTGTAGAAGTTCTTTCCTTTTCAGACTCTGCCACCATCCTAGTCCAGGGTTTCATCCCATCTCCTATGAATTATCACAATATTCTTATCCTTTTAAAAAAAAGAAATGATGTCTTTTGTTTTTGTATAACAGTTAATGAAACAATATTGAGAGGCTGTGTGGCATAAAGGATAGAATCCTGGACTTTTAAGTTCAGCTAGAAATTCAGTCCCTCTTTTAGGCCTCTATGTGCAGCTGGATGCTCTCAGCAAGTGACTTAATTTCTCTGGATCACAGTTTCCTTACCAGTAAAATGGAGAGATTGGAATAGATGATTTCTAATATGTCTTCCAATTCTGAATCTATAACCATTTCTAACTACAATCTCCTCTCAGCTCTCCTACCCAGCAAGTCATACCTTGTACAAAAAATGAAAAGGAAGAAAAGAAAAGCAGTTAACTAGCGTGTATTTTGCATCTACTACATGCCAGGTGGATAGGTAAGTAGTGCAATGGATTTAGAACACTATGGCAGCCTGGAGTCATGCAAATCTGAGTTCAAATCCAGCCTCAGACACTAACTGCTAGCTATATGACTCTGGACAAGTTAATTAAATTCTGTTTGCCTCATTTTCCTCATTTAAGAAAATCTCAAATGGGGTCATGAAGAGTCAGACAACTGAGATAGCTGAACAACAGCAAGCAGCTAGGCACTGTGCTAAGTAACAGAGATACCAACGAAGGCAAAAGGAGCATACAGAGAAATGAGAGAGACAACATACAAACAAGACATATGCAGGAAAAACTGGAAATAATCAACAGGGAAAAGACACTAACATTAAGGGGGAATGGGAAAGGCTTCTTGTACTAAATGGGCCTTTATCTGAGATGTGAAGGAAGCCAGGTATCCTAAAAGGCAGAGACGAAAGAAAGAGTTCCAGGTATGGGAGGCCAGCCAGCAAAGATGTTTGAAATTGAAAATGGTTTCATCTTGTCTATGGATGAACAAGGAAGTCATCAGATTTGTCACTGGATGGCAGGATACCATGGGATAGGTGAAGGAGTAAAGGAGTAAACTAAAAAATTGGAAATATAGGAGGGGCCAAGTGATAAAGAACTCTAAAAGCCAAAGAATTTTATATTTGATTGTAGAGGAAAAAGAAACCACTTAAGTTGGTTATATAGAGAAGTGATATAATCATATTTCCACTGTGCTTTAGGAAAATCAATTTCACATAGGAAAAGATCTGAGGCAGGGAGACCAACCAGCAGGCTACTGATACAGTGCAGGGGTGAGATAATGCCTATCTGTATCAGGGTGGTGGTAGTATCAGAGGAGACAAGGGGGCTGTGCAAAAGATGTTATAAAGGTATCAATAACAGAACTTGACAACTGATTGAATGGAGAACGGTAAGAGTGAAGAATTGAGGGTAACATCTAAGTTGGGAGTCTACCCGACTAGGAGGATGGTAGTGTCCAGAGTAGTAATAGGGACGTTAGAAAGAGGCTTGGGAGGAAAGATAATAAGCTCACTTTGGGACATACTGAGGTTAAGATGTCCATAGGATATTACTTTCTTTCCCTCCCACACTTAGCAGTATTTTTTTTCCCCAACATTCACTTTTATAAGATCTAGCTCAGGTACAATTTTTTCTTCCCTCCCTAAGAAGTCAATCTGAGATAGGTTACACATGTACATTCATGTTAAACATATTTCCACATTAGTCATGTTTTGAAAAAAGAAATCAGAACAAAAGGAAAAATCATGAGAAAGAAAAAACAAAAAAATTTAAAAAGTAAAAATAGTATGTTTCAATCTGAATTCAAACTTCATTGTTCTTTTTCTGAATGTGGATAGCATTTTCCATTATGAGTCTTTTGGAATTGTCTTAAATCACTGTATTGCTGAGGAGAGCTAAGTCTATCAAAATTGATTATTACATAATGTTGCTGTTATTGTGTACATTGTTCTCCTGACTCAGCTTATTTTACTTAGCATCAGTTCATTTAAGTTAGGATATTCCTTTCAAATTATTAAAAGGCAGTTGGAGATGTGAGACTGCAAGTCAGGAGAAAGTCTAGACCATGTCAGGAATTAAGGCTACACAAATCTGAGAATCAATGGTATAGAGAGGATAATTTGAATCCAACAATCACATGGACAGTATCTGAGAACAACATTCTATACTCATAATCACTCACCTCTGCAATGAAGGGAGGAAAAGATATTTTCTCAATTCTTTTACCAGCCTACACCTAGTCATTAAAATTACATAATTTTGTTTGTTCTTTTTATTGTAATATTCTTCTAACTAGCTTCCTGACATTAGTTGTTCCTTTAAGCAAGCCATCTTTTATGCAGCTGGCTAAAATAATTTTCTTAATACACAGGACTTATCAAATCATTACTCTGCTCAAATGCCCTCAATGATTTCCTATAGTTTGAGATAAAAGACACATTCCTCATCCTGGAATTCATGCTCTTGACACTTGGTTCAAATCTACCTTACCAATCTTATTTGATGCTGCTTTCTTTTATATATTTGTCATTACAGCCAGCCAAATCAGACTACTAGCTATTCTTTAATTTTGTTGTGCATTCTCCCACTTTTCATACAGGTTGCTTGGAATTATCTTCCTTCTCATCTGAACTTGTTGAAATGCTTGTGTTTCAAGATCTAGCTCAGGTACTATTCTGTGAATAGTCTTTCCACATACCTCCCAAGTAAAAGTGATCATTCCCTCCTTAAACTTTCTTAAAACATTTTGGATCTTTCCTCTACCTGCATGACATTCAAGTGTGAATCACATTTATGTTAAAACCGTGCTTCTTCCCAAACTAATCAATGGCCAAAGGATAAGTTTTCAGATAAAGAAATTAAGAGCTACACATCTTCCTAATTCCAAATCCAGGATTCTTTCCATTGTGTTAGCTTATCGATACAAATATACATATACATACACATACACACACACACATATTTCTTTTCTTTTTTTTTTTAGTTAGGTTTTATTTATTTTTTTACACACACATATTTCAATACAAGAAATCTAAATATACCAGCAGCAAAATTATGATGTGAATAAACTTAGTCAATTTCCCTTTACTGCTTCTTAACTGGACACATTTCCTTTAGGGGCCAGGTAAGAGACTTCTTGTTTCCAATATTCCATCAAAAGTGAAAAGTGACAAAGTATCTTCATTTCTGAATGAAGAATACATTGAACTTTTGAGGACATTGATAGATTAAGATCATCTAAAAGAAGGAAAACAGGAATACTGAAAGGTCTTAAAGTCATGATCAACAAACGTTGAAGGAATAGGAAATGTATGAGCTGGAGAAAAGACGACTCAGGATATCTGATATTTATGTTCAAGTATTGAAATGTTTGTCAAGAAAAAGAAACAACTTATTATATTTGATCTCAAAATGCACAACCAGAAACAATGGAACAAAGTTGCACAGAGGTAAATTTGGCCCCAAAATTAGAACTATCCAAAACCAGAATGTACTATTTTTATTTATTTCTTTTCTTTGATTTTTTCTAAGGAATAAAACAAGTATTTCTATAACATAGTATAATAAAAAAGGTAATGTAATGTGATAAAAAGATTTATTATGTATAACTTGCTATTCCTTTTAAATATATAATAAAATTATATAAGTTTAAACTTTTGTTCAGCCATATCCCAATTGATGGGCATCCCCTCAGTTTCCAATTCTTTGCCATTACAGAAAGAGCTGCTATAAATATGTTTGTACATGTGAGTCCTTTTCCATTTTTTATGATTTTGAGTTACAGACCTAGTAGTGTTATTTCTGGTTCAAAGGGTATGCAGTTTTATAGTCTTTTGGGCATAGTTCCAAATTGCCAGAATGGTTAGATCAGTTCACAACTCCACTAACAATGCATTAGTGTTCTAGTTTTCTTACGTCCTCTCCAACATTTATCTTTTCTTTTCTGTCATTTTAGCTAAACTGTTAGATGTGAGGTGGTACCTTCAGAGTTGTTTTAATTTGCATTTCTCTAATCAGTAGTGATTTAAAACATTTTTTCAGATGATCCTAGATAGCTCTAATTTGTTACTATTCAGTGGGGGAGGGAAGAAAAAAATAACTAAAATTTACTTTTGCACCCCCAACTTAGGTTAAATTTTGGCTTGGTCACCGAAGAATTCTTGGGATGTGATACAATTTATTTATTTATTAAACATTTTTATTTAAAGTTTTGAGTTGCAAATTCTATCCCTCCTACCTCCCTGAGAAGGTAAGCAATCATATACAGGTTCAATCACATAAAACATTTCTATATTAGTAATTTTGTACAAGACTAGAATGAAAGAAAAAATGAAAAAAGTGAAAAAAAATCAGTTCTTTCTCTGAAGATGGGTAATATGCTTCATTATTACAATGACTGTAATGATACAATTTATATAGGCTAGAAACCCAGCCAGTTCTCTCTCATCAAGAAAAACTTTCTGATGTTTGGAACCAGATAGCTTAAGGTGAGAGAACTGAGGTCATTTGCCAAGAGCCCTCTCATTTCACATCACCTAGATGTCTTCTGTCACTATCTCCTTCCCCCTTCATTGACTTCACATAAATTGGCTCTTTTTGTCAAGTTAGTTAAAGCCCCAATTCATGTACAAATGACCCCATTCAATTCTGTCTTCTCTAGCACTCTTCTAAAATCTCTACTCAATTATCATCAATCTTCAATCTCTCTCCTGTTACCTCTCTACTGCTTATAAACCTATCCAGCTGTCCTCATCCTAAAAAAACTCCACATTTGATCCATCCATCTATCTTCCTCCTTCTCCCTATCTCTCCCCTAAATTCTTTGAGAACAGTTTGCTTGTGTTCTCACCTATATGGCTTAGGACACCCACATGGCTAAGGAGAGAGTTCCTGACTGCAGTTATGGAGAAGCACAGGTATAACTACATTTCAGCCCAAGTGATGGAAGATAGATGAATTAGAAGGAAAGTGATAAAGTTCTGAAAGGCAAACCTGCTAGAGAGAGGAGAGGGGATTTTTCTAGACAATGTAAAGTTCTTCAACCCTACTATAAGGAAGAGCACTAACACTTTTGGATAGTTCTAGCTTTTCAGGAATATGAAACCATGGTTGGAAGTGAGGCAGGAGGGCAGCAAAAGATAAGCCTTGATATGAAGAAACAACAGATCTGGACTTTATCCCCTATTAAGACAGTATACATCAGATGGACAGGCATTTCCGCTGTAGCATCCTCAAGTTAGTTTTCCTTTTGAGAAGGAATCCAAATCCTTGGAAGGTAGTACCATAAAGCTAGAAGGTTGTAAGTGTCTAGAAAGAAGGATTCACCAAATGCCTGGGAGAAGGAGAAAGGAGCTGCTTCATTATCAACACCAAATTCATTATTCAGAATGAAATTCAAACTACAGAGAGTTGTACTTTGATTGGGGAAGATTTCCTCTTGAGGGGGAGGTAGGATTCATTGGAAGTGTGGAGAGAATCATATCATCTAATTATGGGCCACTCTAAGCCCCTTTTCTGCATTTTCTCTGTCTCCCTCCCTCCTTTCCTCCTTCTCTCTCTCTCTCTCTCTCTCTCTCTCTCTCTCTCTCTTTCTCTCTGTCTTGCTTGTTCCATAAGTGATAAGCATTATGACCTTGATTATTTGTGGATCTACATGTATGGAAACTAAGACATGGACAATATATCCTAGGAGAATATTTTTTTTTCCTAGAGGAGACTCTGAGGGGGGAAAAAAGATTTTCTGGAATTGCTACCAAGATTGGATTTTATGTAAACCTAGAATCTGGGGTGCTGGGCCACAGGTTAACCTTTCTCCAGCAATAACCAAATTTTGAGGTAAGGAGGGCAGGAGATGAGGCATAAGGTTTTAGCTGTGGGAATGGGCAAATCAAAGACATAGCAACTAGATATGCTAATAAACTAGTGCAGTGAAAATGTCCCCTATACTTCCACCCAATCTGGCAAGCTACTGACAATTACAGACATTGAAGAAATAACATTTATGATTCAGAAGGAGCTAGCTCTCTTCATCTTGATAGTACGAGCTTTACTTAGAAACTGCACAATGATTTGTTGCTTGACCACAATTACAAAGTAGAATTCAGGGTTCAAAAAAGTGTTCTCTGTAATCAGTATGCAGAAAGGAAGAACCTTTATCATTATGATATTCTGTTTTGAATTCCCAGGGCAAATTCCTTTTTTTGGATATGGAAGACATAAGGAGCTAGGCTTTTTATCACTTTCAAATCTCACAATACAACAGTTGGTTACAGGTTTAGCTTTCCCTTGAGAGCTCCCTTTTCTTTTTGGGATCTGGAACTCCCACTGGACCAGAGCCAAAGTGAGCACAACTATATAAGAAGCGGGACAGAATGTTCCAGGTAGTGGCAAGATTTCTGCCCCACCCTCCAGCTTCCCCTTACTTGTCTCCTTTGCTTTTTCCAGTCTTTTCCCTATTCCCATCATTTTCCAAGCCCTTTACTTTGTACCTCAAGGGATTTTTCTTGGGACTGACAGACTGATGAGTAGCTAGAGAAGAATGTAGAATGTTCTTCAAAAAGCCCAGTCTTTGCTGGGGAACAGTTTGTTTTTTCCCTGAAAGGGGCATCTACACAGTTATTTAACAGTCTTTTTTTCTGTGATTGAGATCTACTCTGTCTACAACTCCAGGAACATTGTTTAGGCACAAAGCCAGAACATCAGGAAAAGTTTGGATTTTTTCCTCCAAGAACTGGTGTCAGGATAGTTCCCAAATTGGTTATCATAACCTGTAAATCTACCCTAGGAGAATGGTAGAGAAAACTATAGCCTGTGTTCCCATTTCCAGCAGCAGTCCTTTTAGGGTCATCTGAGGGCATCAAAGAGCTCAGTCCATTTACAGTCAAAGCTTCTGTTCAAAGACTAGCAAGCTACTCTGCCAACAAAACATTTTAGTTAGCAAGGCCAGTCCATAAGGGCCCCACCCACAAAGAGCAATTCACACAGACACTGACAGCTCCTTCCTAGCAGGCCTCTGGATTCCGGACCTAGCTTCCTTTTCTGACTCTGGCAAAAGCTACAAGAAGTACACTATCTCAGAGAAAACAGTTACCAAAATGCCAGGGTAAGACTGACAATTCCATTTAAATCTAAGTTTGCAGTCCGCTGCCTACTTTACTTATCCCTTGTCTCCTAACCTTTTTTACTTTATAATTCTGAATGTTAATAGTTCCACCCACAAGTTTATAATCCTCAAGGCTTTTTGGAATAAAGTTGCTAAATAGATTCAAATCAAAACTCTCTCATAAACAATTTATTCCCTGGCTAAAATAAGTGACTGGACTCTCAAACTGCCAGGAGAGAGAACTTTTTCAAAAGCCAAACAGTTCATTTGGAACCATTAAACAATATAACCATGGAACAGAAGCTGCCTAGCTGAGTTTAACTCAATCAATTGAATGAGTAATGATCTGATCCCTGTGGATGAAGGCTCTGGCCTAAACTAATTTACAAGAGTAACTGAGGTGGGAGTGAGTGGCCAAGGAAAGACCAGTCTTTAAGGGCATACACAATATATTCTGCTTGATAACTGGGGAGCCTGTTTTTGGAATTTTGTGTTGACTATTAAAGAACACTCTTCCCTACCCCTAAAGGAGGTCTCTAGAATTCTGAAGTGGGCTCTGGAGACTCAACCTGTTAGTGGAATGCAAATGGGGAAAGAAGTAAGAGCAAAGTCTGTATATTCTACACAAGTCTAATTTGTGGCATCATTTGCCACAAAATTAAAAAAAAACCTTCTTATGGGATTGTACTATAAATAAAGGACAGTACACTTGTCACAATCCATATCTTACGTTTGTGTGGGTTCAACCAAAAAAAAAAACATTATAATCATTGGTACTACTGAATCAAGAGTTATAGCTAAAGAACTAAAGCTAAGGAAGAACAAGGCAATTCATTATCATACATCTGTGAACAAAACAATGCTTTACACGAAGTAGACACATAATAAAAACTTGCTGAATTTTTAAAAATTATTTTGATTATGTTTATTTGAACTGAATAATTTTCTGCCTTCCAGTTACAAAATTCTGTTAGTAAATTTTTTTAGCAGTAGCTCAGTCAATATCTATATATCACAAATGTAAATTAAGGCAATAACTAATTCAAATATGGTCTCATACTAATAAATTCTAGTAGATATAATGTTGGTCTTAAGAGTCATGAAGACCTTGGTCTGAATTGCACTTCTGATACCTACTAGTTTATGACCCCTTTGGGACTTGTTTTATCTATAGAACATGTAAATTAATAGCATCTACTAAACAGGTTGTCATGAGATCAAATGGCATAATGTACATAAAAGTTATGAAACTTCAAACGGGAGCTATAATTATTATCATAAATAGAATTTTGATTAAGGAATTTACTAACTGTTCTTTCAAGATATAGAATGTTAGCTACTGTTGCCAACGTATACAATTACATACATCCTGAGGAACTCTATGAGATTTACTGTATTATATATAATAAATTCCTTTGTCCTAAACTATAAATATGGATATGCATGCCACTTGAAAAACTATGAAGCAATAAAAACTTTCAATATAATCTGGTGATCTATGCTATCCTATTTTTAGTAACTTTAAAAGAAGAAAAACCCGTATCTAGTAGCTATACAGAGGTTAAGGGGCCACCATACTGGTTGTTTAAGGGTGGTAATAAAATAACCCAAGGTAGGATTAGGTTTCATATTTGTCCTGTGTTGAATATTTCCTGCTTGGGACTGTTTCAGACACACAAAAATTTTCCCCTGTTCCTGTATGGAATGATTCCAACATCATGACATACTAATACAGCCTTTAGTGATGGTAAGGATACAGCTAACCACCAATTCTACCGTGCTAACTAGTAAGCACTGAAAATTAAGTATATGTACCCTAGTAACATGGCAGGTACAGGGAATGGCATGTTGGCTAGCTTGACTGGAATATAGTATATATAAAAGAAGAATGAGTATTAAGCATGGAAAGATAGGACAGAACCAGAACATGAAGTGTTATAAATATCAAGTGAAGGAAGGAGTTTGCATGCTGGAACATCTTGAGCAAGTCTTAAAAGTCACATTTGTGCTATTGGAATATAAATTTTTTTTTTATTTTTTTAATTTTTTTTATTAAAGCTTTTTATTTGTATAACATATGTATGGGTAGTTCCCCAACATTGATCTTTACAAAGCTTTCCATTACAAATTTTACCCCCAGTCCCCTGCCCTCCCCTAGATGTCAGGAAGTCCACTACATGTTAATAATGTTGAAATGCTTGAGAAGTTATGCAAGAAAAATCCTATCTACAAGAAAAAAAAAAAGAATCAGAGAAAGGCAACACAAAGCAAGCAAATGTCAATAGAGATCATGAAAATGTTGCATTGAAACACTCCAAATTATTAAGAGAAATGAAAATTAATATAACTGAGGTTCCAACTCATACACATCAGATTGATAAAGATGGTAAAAAAGGAAAATGACAATTAGTGAGTAGCTGTGAGAATACAGGTACATTAATGCAGTGTTGGTAGAGCTGTATTGGGTCACTCCTTCTGGGAAGAAAGTTGGAACTATATGGAATATAAATTTTACAAGTATAAAATAAAGTACTAAAATAAGAAAGGAGGAGAGATAGGGAAACCAATTAAGAAAGCAGTGGAGAGTTTTGAAGGCCTAAATCA
Organism: Myrmecobius fasciatus; assembly: GCA_023553655.1. NCBI lineage: Eukaryota > Metazoa > Chordata > Mammalia > Dasyuromorphia > Myrmecobiidae > Myrmecobius > Myrmecobius fasciatus. The sequence continues at coordinate 125,495 of JAJPUD010002136.1, forward strand.
CATTTATGACCATAAAAGTGGAGAGAAGAGATGAAGCCTTTCTTAAAATGACAAGTGGCATCTATTTAAAACCAAAAGTAATAGAAATGCTATTAATAGCATTAAGGGAAAAAAAACAGGAATAAAAATGGGCAATGAGGAAATAAAATAATCACTCTTTGCAGATGATATGACATACTTACAGAACCCTAGAGAATCAGCTAAAAAACTGGTTGAAACAATTAACAACTTTGGCAAAACTGAAGGATATAAAATAAATCTATATAAATCATAAGTATTTTTATACAATATCAACAAAACCAAATGAGAAGAAATAGAAAAAAGAAATTCTACTTAAAATGACTGCAAACAATATAAAATATTTGGGAGTTTTAACCTACCCAACACAGGAACAACATGAACACAATTACAAAATACTCTTCACATAAATAAATATAGACATAAAGAACTGGAGAGATAAGAATGGACAGGCTAAGCCAATATAATTAAAAATGAAAAATTTACTTGTTAGTTTACTTATTCAATGCCATACCAATCAAACTACCAAAGAATTATTTTATAGACCTAGAAAAATAATAAAATTCATCTAAGCTAAAAGGTCAAGAATATCAGGAATCAACAGCAAAAAAATGTGAAGACAGCATACAAGTAACTATATTACAAATTGATAATTATCAAAGTGGTACCACATAACAAATTGACTGGTGGACATGAACTCTGAAGGCTGAGAAAAGGCAAAGACTTGCCTGACTTCTCTCCTAAGTCCTTTTCAATAATGCTCTAAAACAAATTCTGGAGTGGCAGAACCCACGAAAGGATGGGGTGAAACAATTTTCCAGACCAAGACAACTTAGAAGGTTGGCAAGAAAAATCTAGTGAGAATGGTGTGTGGTTCAGTTCAGGCTGCACCAGCACAGACCAAGCCTTAGCAAACCAGGAGCAGGCCTTGGAAGTAACTGATCAGCAGTAGCAGCTGCTGTTTCCAGAGAGCCAGAAGATTAGAAGAGTCTCTTCCTAGGGGCTAGGAGTAGGACACTGTTGCTTTGCCAGGTCCCACTCCTGAGTGGTAGTCCTAGGACAAGGAAGAGCAAAGGCACAACAGAGGTTGGGACTACAGTGGAACAGATCACACCACCTTGTGTAGGCCATTGAAGAGCTCAAAAAGGATCTGAAAAATCAAGTAAGAGAAGAAGAAGAAATGGGAAGAGAAAATAGAATGATGCAAGAAAATCATGCAAAAAGAGTCAACAGCTTGGTAAAGGAGGTACCAAAAATACTGAAGAAAATAGTACCTTAAAAATAGAATAGGCTAAATGGTAAAAGAGGTATAAAAATTCATAAAAGAAAAGAATTCCTTAAAAATTAGAATTGAGCAAGTGAAAGCTAAAGACTTCATGAGACATCAAGAAATAATAAAACCCAAAAGAATGAAAAAATAGAAGGCAAAGTGAAGTATCTTACTGAAAAAACAATTGATCTGGGACAACAGATCCAGGAAAGATAATTTTAAAATGAGTGGACTTCTTGAAAGTTATGATTAGAAAAAAACAGTCTAAACATCATCTTTCTTTTTGCTGAGGCAATTGGAGTTAAGTGACTTGCCCAGGGTCACACAGCTAGGGAATGTTAAGTGTCTGAGACCAGATTTGAACTCAGGTCCTCCTGACTTCAGGGCTGGTGCTCTATCCATTGCGCCACCTAGCTGCCCCTAAACATCATCTTTCAAGAAATTATCAAGGAGGGGTTGCTTGGTGGCACAGTGGATAGAGCATCACCCCTGAAGTCAGGAGGACTTGAGTTCAAATCTGGTGTCATAAACTTAGTACTTCCTAGCTGTGTGACTCTGGGCAAGTCATTTAACCCCAATTGCCTCAGCCAAAAAAAAAAAAAAAAAAAAAGATAAAATTATCAAGGAAAACTGCCCTGAAATTCTAGAATCAAAAGTTAAATCGAAATTGAGAGAATCCACCAGTCATCTCCTGAGATTCCAAAATGAAAACTCCTAAGATAATTATAGCAAAATTCTAGAGCTCCCAGATCAAAGAGAAAACACTGCAAAATAGCCAGAAAGAAACAATTCAAGTATCATAGAGCCAGCAGTCAGGATAACTCAAAATTCAGCAGCTTCTAATCAAAGGATTGGAAGGCTTAAAATATGATATTCTGGAAAGCAAGGAAGCTAGAATTACAACAGAGTCACATATTCAAAAAACTGAGTATAATCCTTCAGGGGGGTAATGGACATTCGATGAAATAGAGGACTTTATGGCAATTCTGATGAAAAGACCAGAGCTGAATAGAAAAACTGACTTTCAAATACAAGACTCAAGAGAAGCATAAAAAGGCAAAGAGGAAAGAGAAATGATAATGGAATAAATGTTAAACTGTTTATATTCCTATATGGGAAGATGATACTTGTAACTCATAATAACTTTTTCATTATTAGGGAAGTTAGGAGGAGTAAAAATGATAAAAACGATAAAAAATCACACAAATATGTGAGTTGAATATGATGGGATGATATATAAAAATAGGGGTGAAAGGAAATGTACAGAGAGAAATGGAAAGGAAGAAGTAGAATGGGGTAAATTATCTCACATAAAAGATGAGAAAAAGTTTTTATATGAGGAAAAAGGGGAATATAAGAGGAAGTGAGTGAATCTTACTCTTATCAGAATTGGCTCTAAGAGGGAATATCAAATACACTCAGTTGGGTATGAAAATCTAGCTTATCAGGAAAGTAGAAAGGGAAGGGGATAAAAGAAGGGGAGTGGTGCTCATAGAAAGGAGGATGGATTGAGGGAGATGGTAGTCAGAAGGAAATTACTTTTGAGGAGGTACAGGATGTAAAGAGAGAGAGAACACAAGATAGGGTGGATGGCTATACAATTAACAATCAACTGTGAGAAAATTTTTGAAGCAAGTTTTTTTTAATAAAGCAGAACTAAGTCAAATTTATAGAAATAAGAGCCATTCCCCAAGAGATAAATAACTGATAATTAAAAAATACGAATGATTTTCAGATGAAGTAATCAAACCTATCTACCACCATATGAAAAAATGCTCTAAATCACTATGACTTTAGAAATGCAAATTAAAACTATTCTAAGGTACTACCACACCTATTAAATTGTCTAACAGTACAGAAAAGGAAAATGACAAACGTTGTAGGGAATGTGGGAAAATTGAGACTCTAATGCATTGTTGGTAGAGTTGTGACTTGATTCAATGACTATATAGAGCAATTCAGAAATATGTTCAAAGGGCTAAAAATCCATACAGATCTTTTGACCCCAGCAATACCACTATTAAGTCGTATCTCAAAAGAGATAGATGAGAAAAAGGGCCTATATGTACAACAATATTTATAGCGGCTCTTTTTGTGGTGACAAAGAATTAGAAATTGAGAGGATGTCCATCAATTGGGGAATGGCAGAACAAGTTGTGGTATATGATTGTGATGGAATACTATTGTATTACAAGATGACAGGAACACAGAGTTCTGCAAGGGTAAATGTTGAAAATTACCTTTGCAAATATTTTGAAAAATAAAAAAAACTATTATAAAAAAAGAAATGACAAGCAGGATAACTTTGGAAAAACCTGGAAAAACTTACATGAACTGATGCAAAGTAAAATGAGCAGAACCAAGACAACCTTGTACACAGTAACAATAAACAAGTACCTAGTTTTAAATCACTGAATAGGTCATGCCTCAGACAAACTGAGACCTGGAAAAGGCCAAAATCTCCCACTGCATCTGGTGTTATCTCCAGTGGTTCTGACCTGTCTTGTCACTAGATTCAGATGATCCCTGAGGACAGAATGAGGTTGATAACTCTGTACAGTCTTGCCTCACTTAAATCCAATTCATTTCCAAGTCAAGACATGACCCATTTGATGTCATTGGTCCTTTTTGAGAAAGAAAGGCAAATAACAAATTTTGTTTTGGACACATTGAATTTTAGATGCCTACAAAATATCTAACTGGAAATAACAGATAGGTTGCTGGTGATTCAGAAGAGGTTAGAGTTCTTAACCCGGAGTCTATCAACTTTTTAAAAAATATTTTAATAAAAATCATATTTCAATATAATGTTTCCTTTGTAATCCTATATGTAGCTTATTTTATGCATTTAAAAACTATTCCTAGTTTATAGTCTTTAACAAACTATTAAAGGGATTCATGACCAAAAAAAAAAAAAGAAAAAAAAAAAGGTCAAGAAGTCCTGGAATGAAAACCTTTCTATATCTGAAATTGTGATTTTTTATTTACCTTTGTCAAATCTTTTTAAAGAATTCTTCCTTCTCAAAATCAAAGGCAAATCAAGTTTCAGAAAACTGAAGTTTCAGTTTCCTGTTCTCCCAACATATCTTCTAAAATGTAAATTTCATTAAAATTCATTAGAATTACTACTATGTACATTCACCTAAGCACTTTCCTAAAACATCAATATCCCAGTATAGTTCAGGAGTTGTATTGGCAATTAGAATTCTAAAGACCATGGACATTCTCTCTTGGGCTTGCTTGCTCCTGTTGGAGAGTGATCCCTCTATCTTTAATGTGGAGAAATATTCATGAATTTTGGTAAAGTTCTTGGTAGGGTTGGAGTCCTTAATTCAAAGTACCTGGTGACCCTGGAGAGTGTATATCTTTCAACCAAGTAAAGTGTTAGCTACTCAATAATAATCTCCACATTTTAAACCCCATCAGTTATACCAGCTGAAAAGTGACTGAGATTCCCACACCTCTTATCACGTTTACTAGTACAATTCAAGGGGCCATTTAAGATTGTGTCCTTTTTTATTACATGCTTTAGGAGTCCTCACAAAACACAGACCAGTGTCAGTAGTTTTATCTCTCTTTAAAGACACCTCCAGAAAAAAGGCTGTTATTGGAATCAAAAAACTGATTTCTACTCAGGGAAAGGAATCGGGCATGAACACAAAAGGCAAACCCATACTGCTTCCTCTCTCCTTCCTTGGGTGGAGAGCTCTGTCCCCTACCAGCTTGTTGTGGGTTTAAAGAGGTCAGCTTCAAGGCTCATGAAATCTCTTGCTTCTCCCCTCAAGGATCCAGGGAGGGCTCCTCAGGCTGAACAACCGGCTAAAAGGACTAGGCAGCCACAGCACAGTCTACATAAAAAGAAAAACTCCCTTGTGGCTGGTGGCTTTGATGGAAAGAGGCTAGATAGATTACCTTGGAGATGATAGTTGGGAGAATTATTCATACCACTTTTTCAAGATAAAAGGTCAGAGGGCAGTGTCCCCCTGGTCAGGGAGAAGAAGAACAGAGTCGTTCATATTGGCTGCTGAGCGAAAAAGAAGTGGACTACTACCCTTGCACACCCTTAAGATCCCAAGAGTCCCCGGGCCGCCGGATGGCAGATACTCTTGTCTACCTGGACAACAAGAAGTAGAAGGCAAAGAAAGTGGGGCTGTTCCTATACTGTGTGATCTTGGGCAAGTCGCTTTGCCTCTCTGGGCCTTGGCTTCCTTATCTGTACAATGGGGACGATAACCTTTTCACTATTGCCTTTTCAGGGCTGCTGAGGAGGAAGGCTGCTTGCAAACCATGAAACCACATGAATGAGTAGTAACTATTATTAAGTGGGTAGAAGAGAAAAAGGCTCGCCTCAAGATCAACCCGCGGGGGGGGGGGGAGCCTGGGGAGCATACCTAGGGAAGATGAAGTTGGGAGATGGGGGGGCTGTATCTACTACTTCCTGGGGGGGTATAGGTAAGTACAATGAAGAGCCTCTCGAGGGCCGAGGGTGAGCCTTTTGTTCTGGAGAAAGGAATGGGGGGCAGATTAAGGGGAACCCAGGTCAGCCATATTAGTTCTCTCTGAGACCTTGGGGACCGCACCTCCAGATAGAGTGGGGTCTGTCTTCTAGGGGGTGGGGGTCCCTCTGTTAGGGGAAGGCCTATCTTTTTGAGAGGATAAGAAAAGCTTCTCTCGCGGGGAGGGGGAGCTGGATACTTCTCTTCTTGGGAGCAGGGGATTCCTTTTCCTCAGTGTGAGGAAGTAGGAACCTATCTGTCTTTCTTTGTCTCTGTCTCTCCGTCTCTGGGATCCTTTCAAAGGCCTCCCCTGGAGGGAATGACTGGGGACTCCTACCTCGATCCTCGCCTCGGCTTCACTTCTTTCACAGCCACCCAGTCACGCGCCGCCAGGGGTCCGTCTTTCCGCCCTGAGGCGTCAAGCCGCTGGTTCGATCGGTTCCACCTCCTGCCGCCTCACGGATGGTGCAGTCCGAGGCTTCCCTAGTCTAAGACATCGTTTCTCCGTCAGTTAGTCAGTCTTCCAGGGCCGGATAGCCAGACAGCTGAGCGGGAAGAGCTCCAGCTAGTTCACTCCCGGCTCCCTCTCTCTGCCTCTTGGTTGGCTGGCCCGGCCCTCTCACCCCGCCCCGCGACCCTGGCAGTTGGTCGGGCCTCGGCTGGCCAGTCACGCGCCCGTGTTGTCCTCGTCTTGTAGGATTAATCCTAGCCCCGCCTTCTGCACCTCTCCGTGCCCAGCAGGAAGCTGTCCCCGCCCCTCACCACTTGCGAGCTCAGCTCAAGGGCGGGACTTTGCCGGGGGGGGGGGCGTGAAGCCCCGAGTTTGGGGTCCGGCTCTCGCCTACCCCGTCTCTCCACCCTGGATCCCAGAGCGGCAGAATTCTGGACATCCCCAGAGGCGTGTTTCTTTGCACTGTGTCTAGATGCCCTTGATCTCTTTTAAGTTCTTTGTCAGCGATTCTCTTAAAGACCTGAATTTGGATATTTTTGCCATTCGGGGGGTGGCTGGCTGCCCTCTTTCTGCACGGTGGGGAGGGGGGAATTGAGAGGAAACGCTCTGGGACAAAGGGAGAGAATTGGGGAAAATACAGATTTTACTTTATTTACTTAAAAAAATTTTTTTTCTGGTTATACATGTACATTAGTTTTTTTAATACACATTTCTTAATGAATCATATTGGGATAGAAAAATCAGAACAAAAGGTAAAAATCACAAGAGAAAAAAAAAGCAAAAAAAAGCAAAGTGAAAATGGCATATGTTGATTTACATTCATTCTTCATAATTCTCTCTCTGGATGCAGATGGTGTTTTCTGAGCAAAGTTTATTGGGGTTGCCTTGTTTTACTGAACCTTTGAGAATTTTTTTCCAGTCTTTCATAGTTGGTCAAAACACAATCTTGCTGTTATGTGTACACTGTATTCCTAGGTCTACTTGTTTCACTTAGCATCAATTTTTTTTTTCCTGAGGCAATTAGGGAAGCATCAATTCTTGTAAATCTTTACAGGCCTTTCTAAAATCAACTTGTTCATAATTTTTTATAGAATAATATTCCGTTACTTTCACATGCCATAACTTATTCAGCCGTTCTCCAATTAACGGGCATTACTTGTTTTCCAATTCTTTGCTGCCACAAAAATAGCTGCTACAAACATCTTTGCATATGGGGGTTCTTTTCCCTCTTTTATGATTTCCTTGGGATACAGAGCCTGTAGTAGCACTGCATACAAAGGGTATGCACAGTTTGATAGTCCTTTGGGCCTAGCTCCATATTGCTCTCCAGAATGGCTGGATCAGTTCACAGCTCCACCAACAATGTTCCAGTTTTTCCACACCCCCTCCAACATTTATTATCTTTTCCTGTCATTTTAGCCAGTCTGAGAGGTGTGAAGTGGTAAGAGGTAGACTTTCAAATGGTGGGCTGAAAACTCCTAGCTCCTCCTGCCAAGAAGAGAGTTAATTAAGAGACTATTCTCCAGCCATCTGAACAACAGAAGCAATCTTCACTCATATATCCACTTGAATTGAATAATGGGGTATGATAGGGATGGGGTGTTCTGGGCAGAATTCACCTAGATTAAATTCCCTTTACATTTCTATCAGAAATAAATTCTCCCAGTTGGGTGGGACCCCAAGATTGAGGAGGATGCTGGCAGAGGGTTAGGCCAGTCTCATCATAAGCCTTATCCTTCAGGGACTGGCTAACTTATAAGGGCTGATTCCTGAATGAGAATCTTAATTGTTGGGAAATTTTTCTTGCCATCACACCTCAGGATGGCCTCTTTGAGGTTACCTTGGAGTCAGACAGGACTAATACAATCCTTACTCTCCATGCAGCAGCCTTTCCTGTACTAGAGTACAGTTGTCATCTCCTTTCTGAGTTTAGCTCGATATGCCCAATTATTTTAACTCATCAGTGTGTGTGTATGTCACGGACTTAAGGCCCTTCGACATGCTAGTTGCTCTCTACACACTCTCCAGCTTATCAACATTTTTCTGAAACAATGATACCCAGAACAGAAAACAGTATTTCAGATGAGGCCAAATGAGGACAGAGCATAGTGGACTTATCACTTCCCTATTCTTGTCCATTATTGTAACCCAGGACTGTTTTGGCTTTTTTTTTTTTTTTTTTTTTTGTAAAATCCACTAACATTTCCAGATCTTTTTAAAAGAACTGTTATCAATGCTTCTCATTTTATATTTGTGAATTCAGTTTGGGATGGGGTATCCAAATCTTCACATTTATTCCTACTCAATTTCATTTTATAGATTTAGCCCAGTATCATGATTTTTTTGGATCATGAGTTTGGTATCTATTAGCTATTCCTACCAGCTTTGTGTTGTCTTCAAGATTGAAGAGTATATTCCCTATGCCTATATATGATTCAATGATAAAAGTATTAAATCAAAAAGGACAAAATACAGATTCCTGGGGCACCTGTTATTATTGACATTGAACCATTAACAAATGTTTTTTGAGAACAGGTTGTAGGGCATTGGATCTATTCTTCTTAAGACTTCATAATTTCTTATCCAGTTTTAGCACTGGTGGTAGTTCAGTTCTAGTATTTTTGCTTTAAATTTGGATATCTGGAATGTTTAAACTTTTGGAATATACTTCTCTAGCCCTTTAATTAAAGATTTGGAATCTTAGTCCCCCTATTTATATTGCCCAGCTCAGTCATTCAGTTCAATCCAATTCAATTTAATCCAATTCTGCCAGATTTTATTAAGTACTTTCAATGTGAAAGGCATTCTGCTAGGTCCTGGAAATACACAGTTATATATTTGATTGACATAGGTCCTATTTTCAAAGAGCTTACAATCTCGTGGCAGGGGTGATTAGTGGGGTGTTCGGTGCAAATACACAAATAACTCTTGTACAAGGGAGCATAAGATAAGTACAAAGAAGAAGTTTCAGCAGAATAAAACTGTGAGGAGAGAAAACATTTTCACTTTGGGATATGCAGGGAATGCTTCAAAGACAAGGCTTCAAGGAAATGTAGCGGCTGAGTTGGGCCTTCCAGGAAGGGAAGGACTCTTAACAGATCAAGTTGAGGGAGAGTTCATTCCGGGTAAGAGGTGTGGGATAAACAAATGTATGGAGATGGGGATCAGGTTGGTTAGAATGCAAAGATATGTGAAGGGGAGTAATGTGAAATAAGGATGGAACACTATGCATGTCCTTGTGTGCCAAGGTCAGGAATTTATATTTTATTTAACATTCAATAGGGAACTGCCAAAGGTTTTAGAACAAAGAAATGACATGATCATAGTAATGAATTAGAAAGATTATTTAAGCAAGGATATGAAGGACAGGATAGTAATAGATTGGGAGCAGGAAGATCAATTAAGAGGTATCTTTTTTCGGTGACAAGAGATGAGAGTCTAAACTAGATTTTTTCCAATGGAATCAGAGAAGAGACTGGAAGCATCAGGACTTAATTCCTGATAGTATGTTTGATAAGCTAAGATACTAATAGAGTGTAGGGTTTGGAGTCAAAAAGAAATCTGAGTTCAGTTCTGGCCTCAGACACTAGTTGTGTGACCTTAGGCAAATCACCTGTTTGTTTCAGTTTTCTCATCTCTCAAATCAGCTGGAGATGGAAATAGCAAACTATTCCAGTATCTTTGTAAAAAAGCCCCAAAAGGGGTCACAAAGGGTTGGCTACAACTGGAAAAAACAACTAAACAACAAAAATTCTTCATCACTCCAAGTTTATAAGCCTAGAAAATTGTAAATAGGATGGTGCCATTAACAGAAATGAAGTTAAATGAAGGGTTGTATTTGAGGGGAACATGAAATACTGAGATTGAGATGCCATCAAGACATTCAGGAGGAAAAATCCATTAGGTAGCTGGAAATAGAGGATCCTGAGAAGAGTTTGAGAATTGACATAAAGATTCAGGAGTCATTTGCATGGAAATGATTAAATTGAAGTTGATGAGATCACCAAGAGAGCTGAGAGAGTGAAGAGGGATTAGAACTACGTTTACAATCTCCTGTTACTTACAGGATTGATGGACAGCATGTTGTGAAAAAGCTTTGTGGCTTGGAAGATGGTTAAGGCTAAGTAAGAACTGGCAGAAAAAGAGTATTGAGAGAAGGGAGAAAAATAAGAGAAGTACATTGTTAGAGAAGCCCAGAAAGCACAGGGCTGAGATCACAGTTGACTGTTACAGAGGTCAAAGAGGGTTAGGACAGAGTAACCCATTTTAGATTATTAGTTATTTGGAGAAAGCAGTTTTGTTATCAAGGTGAGAATGAAAAACAGACTGCAAGGGGGTCAATAGTGAGTGTGGGTGGTGAGCAAGGGAAAGCAGTAAAATGGGGTCTGCTTTTTCTCTGGCACCTTGGCACTGAATGGGTACAAGGAGGATATGACAGGAGCTCGAGGAGGTGTGAGTGAAGGGAAGGCTATAAGATGGTATGCTTATTTAATCCCTATTCCACAGGATTTTTTTTTGAGGAAAATTCTTTGGAACTCTGAAGTTCTATATAAATGAGTCATTATTATTATAGGCTGAGACAAGATGTAAAAGACATCTCAAGGTGAGGGGTCAGCTCAGGTTTAGCAAAGAAGAGGAGACAGAGGCTCCATGAAGACAAGTTAGATACATAGTAAGGTATTTGGACAGAAAGAGATGAGCACACTGGGGTAGAATGGGGCCGGGGGACACTGTTTTGGATTTAGAGGCAGCAGTAGAGATGATTTTGTCATGTGAAGCTAGAAGATACTGATAGTAACAGTCTGGAGTTCTCTTTGAGCCCTTTTTGTATCTAGAGATCCTGTATTAGGAGGTCTCTCACCAAATGAAATTCACCACTTCATCCAGAAGGAGAGGAGAACCTTAGAGAAGGGCTCCATAAAACCCCTGGAAATAAAAGAGGAAGAGATGGGTTGTTGTGACTGACTCCTGGTAAACAAAAACTAAGAGATGAGTGAGTGAAGGAGCCCAGTGAAGTTAAGCAAAGTTCTCTTTTTCACTTTTTTTTTTCACTTTTTCCAATGCATGATTTTTAAAATTTTTTTTTACAAGTTTCATTGTGGACTTCCTTCCGGGGGTGGAGCCATGGTGGCGGAGATCAGACAGGATTCTCTGTAACCTCCTCTAACCTCCCCTCAAACCAACAACATATGAAGCCTCTAGACTGATTCTAAAGCAAAAAAATCCACAATATCTGGAGAACAACACGATTCTAGAAGAAGATACTCTGGAAGAACCTCAAAACAGGTCTGTTTTAATGGGGCAGGGGGTGGCCTACTGAACCCAGACTGCAGCACAGGGAGACCGGGGCAGGGAGCTGGAACAGGAGTCGGAACAGGAGTGGGAGCGTTGTGCTTTTCACACACCTGGGAGTCTTCTGCTAGCCTCTTGGAACAATTTGTCCTGCTTGTGGGCAGGTGGTTTGGAGGGTCTGCCTTTTGAGGGGGATAGATTGTGAACCACTGAACCCCTGATGAGCATCGGACCTAGCTGCCATTACACAGCACCTTAAAGCAATCAATCAAACGACAGGACTGATAAGCACCAGAAATAATTCAATCAACGGAGCTGCCCAGCCCCTGACATAATTCAATCAGCAGAACTGCCCAGTTCCTGAAATAACTCAATCAGCAGAACTGCCCCAGGGCAAATTAAAGCAGCTGTCCCACCTTTACCCTAAACAGACCTCACACCTTTAAAAAAAAATGAATAAAAAACCAAAAAGAGCTCTCACCATAAACAACTTTTATGGAGAGAGGGAAGAACAGACCTCAAATCCTGAGGCCCCTAAAGGTAAAGCAACTCCAGAAAAAGCCCCAAAGAGAGACATAAATTGGTCTCCATGTCACAAGGCTTTCTTTGAAGATTGCATAAAAAATCTTAAAAGAGAGTTAGAAGAAACATGGGGAAACGAAGTGAGATCACTGCAAAATAAAATAGAAAAAATGGAAAAAGAATGCAATGAACAAAAAAATGTAATTGGTCAATTGCAAAAGGAACTAAAAACAGTAACTGAAAAAAATAAGACATTAAAAATTAGAATCGAACAATTGGAAATGAATGACTCATCAAGACTTCAAGAATCAGTTGAACAAAAACAAAAAAATGAAAAGATAGAGAAAAACATGAAATATCTCCTAGGAAAAACAACTGACCTGGAAAATAGATCTAGGAGAGACAATCTAAGGATTATAGGGCTTCCTGAAAGCCATGATGAAAAAAAGAACCTGGACACTATATTCCAGGAAATCGTAAAAGAAAACTGCCCTGATATTTTACACCCAGAAGGCAAAATACTTCTTGAAACAATCCATCGATCACCTCCTGAAAGAAACCCAAAAATTAAGTCCCCCAGAAATATCGTGGCTAAATTCCAGAACTATCATACCAAGGAAAAGATATTACAAGAAGCCAGAAAGAAACAATTTAAATATCGGGGAGCTACAATTAGGATCACACAGGACCTAGCAGCCTCTACTTTGAAGGATCGAAGGGCCTGGAATCAGATATTCCCAAGGGCAAAGGAACTTAGATTACAGCCAAGAATAAGTTACCCAGCTAGAATGAGCATTATCTTCCAGGGAAGAAGATGGTCATTCAATGATATAGGAGAATTTCACCTATTTCTACTGAAAAGACCAGAACTGAACAAAAAATTTGATCTACAAACACAGAACACAAGAGAAACATAAAAAGGTAACAAGAAAAAATAACTCTTGAGA